>OY770008.1:28260817-28316542 GCA_963669245.1 Quercus cerris | reverse complement strand
CCCCCCTTTTCACTCTCAACCTAACATATTTTTCTCCCTATTTTCTCTTTCTCCCTAATTAAAATGGGCCCTAAGTGGAAAGAAATTCATTGCATAAGAACCACATAACAATCTTCCAACATGCATTAAGTTATTGCAGTCAGTGGAATTTTCATAAGATATAACTTCCAAGAAACAAACATTAATTTCCCTAATTCAACAAACCATATTATTCAACTTGATGTTTTCTCTTTTCCCCAATTAAATGGCTCATGCCCTAGCATTCTTGAAGTTGACATAACTAATAAAATAACAATAAAAAATATTATGTCAACATTTAAATTGATAAGTTTCAATAGGAATGACCGCACTTAGAAATTGTCACCCTCACAATCTGGGTTTTGTGCAAAAATATTTAGCTTGATTTGCCCCATCAAAGCCACTAGATTTGATCCAACACAAAGACACCAACTCAATTGAGAAACCCTCACCACTAGATTTGTTCTCCCTCTTTTTCTTTTTTCCTTTTTCCTTGCTTGGTTACGGGGTAAGTCTTGCTTTCTGGGAAAATTGCTAGAATTTTTTTTTCTTCCAAAATTTCAGTTTCTTTTTTGCTATTTTTGATATAGATGTTTGTCGATTATACAGAAGTGAGACATTGTAGAATGTGTTTATGAATTCAAAGATAGAAAATCAAGAAAGTGGTTTTTTGTTGTGTTTGGTTGCGAAGAAAGTGCAAGCAAAGAAAAAAAGATTTCTACATTTTTTCTTTAAATTGAAAAAACGATTATTATTATTATTATTATTATTATTATTCAATTTAAATGCTGATGTGGCATTTTTATTATTATTTCATTAGTCACATCAACTTCAAGTGTGCCAAGTTTGCACACCATCTACCACATAAACATTTTTCGTTAGAGGGTTGGAGTATATATATATATATATAAAATAAAAAAATAAAGGAGAGAATTTTAGAATTTCCCATCAATTTTGTCCCTCCCCCAAATTAGGCAGAAAACCATTTCAACCTAATGGTGGGCTTAAGGAGAAAACTACTGACCCTCACCATTTCACTTCCCCCCCCCCCCCCCCCCTTTCACTCTCAACCTAACATATTTTTCTCCCCTATTTTCTCTTTCTCCCTAATTAAATGGCCCTATGTGGAAAGAAATTCATTGCATAAGAACCACATAATAATCTTCGAACATGCATTAAGTTATTGCAGTCAGTGGAATTTTCATAAGATATAACTTCCAAGAAACAAACATTAATTTCCCTAATTCAACAAACATATTATTCAACTTGATGTTTTCTCTTTTCCCAATTAAATGGGCCCATGCCCTAGCATTCTTGAAGTTGACATAGCTAATAAAATAACAACAAAAAATATTTTGTCAGCATTTAAATTGATAAGTTTCACGAGGAATGACCGCCACTTAGAAATTGTCACCCTCACAATCTGGGTTTTGTGCAAAAATATTTAGCTAGATTTACCACATCAAAGCCACTAGATTTGATCCAACACGAAGACACCAACTCGATTGAGAAACCCTCACCACTAGATTTGTTCTCCCTCTTTTTCTTTTTTCTTTTTTCCTTGCTTGGTTGTGGGGAAAGTCTTGCTTTCTGGGAAAATTTGCTAGAATTTTTTTTTCTTCCAAAATTTCAGTTTCTTTTTTGCTACTTCTGATATAGATGTTTGTCAATTATACAGAAGTGAGACATTTTAGAATGTGTTTATGAATTCAAAGATAGAAAAATCAAGAAAATGGTTTTTTTTTGTGTGTTTGGTTGCGAAGAAAGTGCAAGCAAAGAAGAAAATATTTCTACATTTTTTCTTTAAAATTGAAAAAACAATTATTATTATTATTATTATTATTCAATTTAAATGCTGATGTGGCATTTTTATTATTATTTTATTAGTCACATCAACTTCAAGTGTGCCAGGTTTGCACACCATCTGCCACATAAACATTTTTCGTTAGAGGGGTTGGAGTATATAAATATAATAATAAAAAAAAGGAGAGAAATTTTAGAATTTCCCATCAATTTTGTCCCTCCCCCAAATGGGCAGAAAACCATTTCGACCCTAATGGGGGCTTAAGGAGAAAACTACTGACCCTCGCCATTTCAGTTCCACCTCCCCCCCTCTCCCCCCCCCCCCCCCCCCTTTCACTCTCAACCTAACATATTTTTCTCCCCTATTTTCTCTTTCACCCCAATTAAATGGCCCTAAGTGGAAAGAAATTCATTACATAAGAACCACATAATAATCTTCCAACATGCATTAAGTTATTGCAGTCAGTGGAATTTTCATAAGATATAACTTCCAAGAAACAAACATTAATTTCCCTAATTCAACAAACCATATTATTCAACTTGATGTTTTCTCTTTTCCCTAATTAAGTGGGCCCATGCCCTAGCATTCTTGAAGTTGACATAGCTAATAAAATAACAATAAAAAATATTATGTCAGCATTTAAATTGATAAGTTTCAATAGGAATGACCGCCACTTAGAAATTGTCAACCTCACAATCTGGGTTTTGTGCAAAAATATTTAGCTGGATTTGCCCCATCAAAGCCACTAGATTTGATCCAACACAAAGACACCAACTCGATTGAGAAACCCTCACCACTAGATTTGTTCTCCCCCTTTTTCTTTTTTTCTTTTTTCCTTGCTTGGTTATGGGGAAAGTCTTGCTTTCTGGGAAAATTTGCTAGAATTTTTTTTTCTTCCAAAATTTCAATTTCTTTTTTGCTATTCCTGATATAGATGTTTGTCAATTATACAGAAGTGAGACATTGTTGAATGTGTTTATGAATTCAAAGATAGAAAAATCAAGAAAGTGGTTTTTTGTTGTGTTTGGTTGCGAAGAAAGTGCAAGCAAAGAAAAAAATATTTCTACATTTTTTCTTTAAAATTGAAAAAACAATTATTATTATTATTATTATTATTATTATTATTATTATTATTATTCAATTTAAATGCTAATGTGGCATTTTTATTATTATTTTATTAGTCACATCAACTTCAAGTGTGCCCACCATGTGCCACATAAACATTTTTCAATAGAGGCGTTGGTCTATGTGTGTGTGTGTGTGTGTATAACTAAAAAGGGAGAAATTTTCGAATTTCCCATAAATTTTGTCCCACCCCAAAATTAGGCAGAAAACCATCTACTGACCCTCGCCATTTCACTCCCCCCCCCCCCCCCCCCCCGCTCTTCCCTCCCAACCAAACATATTTTTCTCTCTTATTTTCTCTTTCTCCCCAATTAAATGGGCACTAAGTGGAAAGAAATTCATTGCATAAGAACCACATAATAATCTTCCAACTTTCATGAAGTTATTGTAGTTTGTGGAATTTTCATGAGATATAACTCCTAGGAAACAGACATTAATTTCCCTAATTCAACAAACCAAATTATTCAACTTGATGTTTTCTCTTCTCCCCAATTAAATGAGGCCTAAGCGAAAAGAAATTCATTGCAAAAGAACAACATAATAATCTTCCAACTTGCATGAAGTTATTGCAGTTGGTGGAAATTTTCACAAGATATGAATCCCATTGAACAGACATTAATTTCCCTTATTCAACAAACCATATTATTCAGCTTGATGTTTTCTCTTCTCCCCAATTAAATTGGCCCATGCCCTGGCCTACTTGATGTTGACACAGCTAGTAAAATGACAATAAAAAATATTACGTCACCTTTTAAATTGACAAGTGTCAATAGGAATGAACACCACTTAGAAATTGTCACCCTCACAATTTGGGTTTTATGCAAATTTATTTGGCTGTATTTGCCCCATCAAAACCACTGGATTTGATCCAACACAAAGACACCAACCCGATTGAAAAACCCTCACCACTCTCCCTTTTTTTCTTTTTCCTGTTTTCCTTGTTTGGTTATCGAGAAAGTCTTGTTTTATGGGAAAATTTGCTAGAATTTTTTTTTTCTTCCAAAATAAAATTTTAGTTTTGGTATTTCTGATCTAGATGTTTGTCAATTATACAAAAGTGAGACGTTGTAGAATGTATTTATGATTCAAAGATAGAAAAATCAAGAAAGTGGTTTTTTGTTGTGTTTAGTTGCCAAGAATGTGCAAGAAAAGAAAAAAAAATTCTACATTTTATTCTTTAAAATTGAAAAAACAATTATTATTTGTAAGGGCACAAAAATCAAGCTGACCAAACCCACCTAAAACAGTGAAATTAGTGCAACACAACTAGGCCCAAATCAGTAGATATTTGTAAGAGAGTGGGTTAAAAACAAAGGAGAAGAGGCTTAGCCCGAGGACAATAACAGGGCCAGAATGACTGTAGATTAAGGTTTATATATATGAGGCTTATTACAAGCTAGCCCGAGGAGGCAATTCTTACTCAGAATGGTACACTGTTCACTTTCTTTCTCTCAATGATCTTCTTCTAATTCCCCCCCCCCCCCCCCCCACCCCTTATCTGGAAGTTCTCATTCCTTGTATACTTCTCAGTCCATTGTATCTTGGCCCTTCATCTGCACCTACTAGACTCTCCCTATGACACTTGTTCCCTTAAACTTCTGTTGAAAGTGGTAGAAAGAGCTGCTTAGCTGTGAATTCCACTGTTCAAGTCACTTCCTCATCAATGTAGCTGATAAAGTTGTTGCCACACATTTAATGCGGAGGCAGCAATTGGACTCTCATTGGAAACTTCCTTTGCCTTCCATGACTCTCTCTCTCTATATCCCATCCTCTTCATCCAGATTTCCCAAAATTCTTGTCTCTTATCATCCTATCCTCGAGTGGATCCCCTCTTCAGGTTCATGATGCCTTAATAGTGATAACTACAGCTCATTATATCCTCCCTCAATCCTTGGGCCCCCACAATAGCCCCCTAAAACTTTGCTATTAACCCTAAGATAAAAAGCAAGGTTTTAGTTACACAACCTCACCTGATATGTGCCATATGCGTTCCCACATGATAACATTCTTTCACCTATCTCTAGCACGCTCCTGACGCTTCAATATCCACAATCTCATATTTATTGTGTCAGGCGGCTACTTGTCCCCCCACATTCTACGGTACGATGGTGATCCTACGGTCCTCATTTACCCGAATTTATGAGCGGGAACTATACCGCTCATTTTTTACTCCTATATAAGGAGAGGTTGAGGCTGGCTTTACCTTATTTACTCATTTGGCAATTTTTCATTGAAGCAGCAACCAGAGGAGAGATTCTTCTATTGCTTGTAGGTGTGTTTGGATTCATACTCTTTTGCACATAGATATTCATTTCCTACATCATCAACTTCCATGGGTAGATTTGCTAGGCTAGTAGATACCCCTGAAGGCATGGCCACCTTCAGGGCTAAATATAGGATCCCTAACAGTGTTGAACTCCAACACTGTGAACTGGGCAATTGGCTGGTTATGAACAGACCTTCTAGCTCAGTAGTTATTCCGATGATCACCTTCATAGAAGGCGGGATGGAAATCTTCATGGGAAGGGTCACTAGAGATTTCTTGCTGAACTCTAGGCTGACCCCAACACAATGCTCCCCTAACATTTTTAGAGTACTCAGCAGCGTAGATATGATAAACCGTAAAATGGGGACTAACCTCACGTGGCATGACGTAAATTGGGTATACAACTGTCAAAAAGGGAAGGAAACCAAATACTACATTAAATGTAGGGTTCCATCCGTTAGGTTAATATCCTGTATGGAGTCAAACAAGGGTATGGACGAGGACTTTCTCATTGTCTCGGGAGACTAACATGATGGATTGCACTATCCCACCCAAGAAAGGGAACCAAGTAGGGTTCCCACAAATATTAGATACACGTAGGATTTTATCTTTACATAAAGAAAAAATTTTACAAGGTCTCTTCTCTAACCTGTGATTTATGTTACTTCTTTTTTGGCAAATGAATACCACATTGCCCCGAACAAGAACCTTGTGAATTTTCCAAACCTAAACCAAATCCTTAGGTCAGAAATTTTTCTACATAAAGATGGTCAACTCCGAGCGGTGCATATAATCCTTGAGTTTGAACCCATCTCTAAACGCTTCCAAAACCCAAAGAACGTAATTACAGCTAAAGACAAACGGTTAGCTTTAATTGACATAGCAACTCCCAGCTTTTTGCTAACTGGCCCTCCTCTAGCTGGAACCCAAGACACTCAACTTCCAACCCCACTCGTAACTAGACTCCTTTACTCCCAGGAGCCTCTTATACCTTCGAACAAAGAAACTAAGAAGCCCACTCCAAAACCCGTTCAAGAAGTGACAAACAAGGACTTCGAGGTTTTTTACCAACAAGAAGACCCCGAAGACCTTCCCAGTACCTCACAACTTCGTTTACTTCCCGGACAAGTCAACGCCAACCAAAGAAAAGCCAACATCCCAGAAGGAATGGTGTTTGAGGAGAAGACTCCAAACCTATTAACGTTGCTTACAACCTACACTGGGGGTGCTTCCCCAGCAGTTTCGATGGTGTCTCAACCACCAACTCCTACTCCCATGCGTGCGTCCTCTAGTGATGCCGCAAACAAAAAGAGGAAAAGGGGCCAAATAGGCAAGTGCCCAGAGGGTGCTGAGGAAGGGGAAATCACTCGTCCTTCACAGCAGCCCCCAACCAAAGAGGCCCGAACGACCAGGGCCCAACAAAAAAAAGAGTGCTCCCTCTGGGACCTCTAAAAGCTCTAAAAGGGAGCAACAGCCCAAGCCCTCTACATGGAAACCCTCATTTACTCTGAGCTAAAGGAGTCCTATCAGGGATGATGCCAACCTAAGGGACCCCCAGAAGGGTAGGTTGGGCATTGTGGCCAAATGTTTGGAAAAAGCTCTTTGCCTACCCGAGGACATGTAGGAGCTTAAGTCCTTTCAAAAACGTGAGGTCTTCCTATCATTGAAGAGAGACCTTGCCAAGGTATATAATCACCCTCTTCTTTTCATAAATTTATACAACAGATGTATAGATACTAACTCATAACAATCTTACAATCTATGCAAGCAGCCTTTATGGCTAAAGAATGGGTCGACCACGCCCTGGGTCAGGCTCGCGAGGCTGAAGGCAAGCTAGAAACAGCTAAGAGGGCCCATACAAAGGCTGAAGGCAAGCTAGAAACAGTTGATAGGGCCCATGCAGAGGCTGATAAGAAGCTGAAAGAGACCTTCTCCTAACTAGCTGAGGTAGAGAAGTCTCAAAAGAATGTCAAAGCTGCCCTGGCCAGCTACGAGAAACAAGCAGCAAAGTCCCTGGAGGCTCAAAAAAAGGCCGAAAACCAGCTGGCCTTGACCATGGTGAAGGTCAAACAACAGCACAAACAGCTGGAGGCAAAGGATGCCAAGAAGGCTAAGGCCAAGCAGACGGCCTATGATGTAGGCATAACTAAGACTGTCCAAAGTCTAACTACCCAACTCAGGGACATTGCTCGGGCCTTTTGCCTTGAGGTATGGGGTCAATCCCTCATTGCAATTGGGATCAGTACTAAATTAGAGCTTAGGGCTCCTAATAGAGTATATTACTGTTAGGATTAGTGCCCTTAAATCCTATTGTATGATGTTATGTATGATATTAAGTTTGACATTATGTATGACTTAATATTATGTTTAATAAATTTGTTTTATTATTATCTGAAATAATGGTAACATGAATATTAGGATATTATCATTTAGTCCATGAGATGCATAGTATGTGATTTATGTGAAGAGTCACAGAAGATATAAATCACAAGTTCTTTGTAAACTCAGAATTATGGTTCGTAGTCGGTGATGAAATTGGGCATTTCATCTGCGAAGACTATAACATATCAACTACGATGATTTGTCTTGATCATGGAAGTGGAAACTTCTAGTTGATGTGTTAATATGTTTTAAGAGTTAAGACATATTGAACTGGACCGCTGTGAAATTTATTATTCTCCTAAAGACTGTCAAATGAATAATAAATCTCACGACTTACATTTGCATGAACTCTTAATCCTGAGAGAATAATGGACCTGATCATGAGGTGTAGGTTGCTTTCATATATCAGGAGTAAGATCTAAAGTTATGGTCAAAACCTCAGTATGTTGGGCAGCCACATTTAGTGTTGATGGAACATATATTCTCAAGATGGAATTCATAGTCTCTTAACGAAGATATAAAGTATTCCCTTGAGATAAGTTTAATGAGTTTGTTATTCAGAGAGTTAGGCCTAACCACTTTAGTAAGACTAAAGTATATATTTATGGAATTGGATTTCATAAATATATAATTAATAACATTAAAGGATTAAACCGGGTACTCAAGGATTAAGATGTAGTAATTTACAAAGTGGCAGTCTACATTAATGACTTTGTATTACTACGAATATTTTATGAAGGGGTTGCATGTATAATAAAGTCTTGGGATATTATTTATAGATAAGACCTAGAGTGCAACTATATTTATATAGTGGTATTAAATATAGTTAATGGTAACTTTGGACTTGTCAAGAGTTGACAGAAAAGCCCAAGGCCCATTGGAGCTAGTGTTTTATTGGTCCCTTTTGGTCCCACTCCAAGCCACACACTTAAGCCCAATTGGGAAGGCCCAAAAGGCCAGCCCAATTAGATAAATTGGTTAGATACAAAGGGAAAAACGTTCAGATTTTTCTGAGTGTAAGAAACACCATTGTGAAGTGGTATGCATGTGAGTTTTTGTCACTCACTTGTTATCCCTTTTGTTACCAATTGAGAGACCACACATCTTGGGCATTAGTGGAATTGGAGTGAAGATTAAAAGTATTCCCGAGTACTTCAATCTTTGTTTTTGAAATTCACCGCTTCAAGGTACGATCTCTTGTTCTCAAAATTCTGAAATTTTACTTAGAACGTGTTATCAATATCGAATGAAGTAGATCCGTTTAAAACTTAATTTCCGCTGCACTCATATTTAATTTCCATCAATTACCCCCCCCCCCCAGCCTTGTGCCTAGCTCCCAGCCTCTTTCAGCCTTCAACCGATCCTAGCTCTGCCCCTGCCTCTACCTCAATCCTGCCTACCACTACTCTAGCTGCCACACCTGCTACCGAGAAAGGGCAAAAGCAGCCATCTCCAGTAGCTATTGTGGACGTGGAGGAAGAAGAAGCAGCTAAAGTGGGTCAGCTGAAGAGGAAGAAGAAGGAGAAAGAGAAAGAAAAAGAGGAAAGGAAGGAGAAAGAAGCATCAGTGTAACTTAATCCTAGGCTAAGAGACAACTAGTCAATTTTGTAATTGGGATTAAGTTTAGTCGATGCCCCCTTTCCTTCTGTTGTAATCCAATCCCTGAACTTCAATGAAAAGAATCAGCCTTGTTTTATAATTTTTCATTTATTTAAGTTTAACTTGTCTAAGTATATCTTCTGCTATTTCCCTTTTTTCATATTAACTGTAACATACTAACATTTGACCAACTTAATTAATTCCCCTCATTATCCTATTCAATCTGACATGAACTTTGAGAAAGTTACTAGACTGACATTTAGGGCAATTTGTAACTATATTTTGACACTTAGTAAAAATTTCAAACAACACTTACCTTACTTTGGAATTAGAAAGCGAAAAGACCAATCTGCCTTGTACCTGTAACCCAAGGAAGCAAGCAAAAATTTGTGACTTTATTCAATACTTAAAAAATTTCACATAAGTGTTAACTTGTCTAAGGTTTGTGACCCGAGGAGCCAAACCAAACCAAGATTTTGATAAGCACTTAGGAACCTCTTACACATAGGTTAATTTACCTAAAGTTTGTGACCTGAGAAGTCGAACAAGACTGAGGTTCTATTTAACACTTAGCAATTTCTTGCATAAAGGTTAATTTATCCCAGGTTTGTGACCCGAGGAGTCGAACAAGACCGAGGTTCTATTTAACACTTAGCAATTTCGTACATAAAGGTTAATTTACCCAAGGTTTGTGACCCGACGAGTCGAACAAAACCGAGGTTCTATTTAACACTTAGCAATTTCTTACATAAAAGTTAATTTACCCAAGCTTTGTGACCCAAGGAGTCAAACAAGACCGAGATTTTGTTTAACACTTAGCAACTTCTTACATTGAGCAACTACCACATAACTTGCAATCACAGCAAGACACATTTAACCATATATGAATAAAAAGAACTTCATACCATTAATATTAATAACGTCGTAGATTAATTACATTCCAAGACGTGAAATTACATTTTCATCCAAGTCTTCCAAATAATAAGCCCCAATACCAGCCACTGATGTTATTCTGTACAAGCCTTCCCAATTGGGACCCAACTTCCCCCAGGCTAGGTTCTTTGCCATCCCTACCACCTTTCTCAAAACTAAATCTCCTGGGGCTAATGGTCTTAGCTTCACTCCTTTGTCATATCCTTGTTTAAGCCTCTGCTGATAATGTATTGTCTTCACTACAGCTACTTCTCTTCTTTCCTCAACCAAATCCAAGCTGGGCAAAAGCAAATGATTATTTTCCTCGACACTGAACTGATCAGTTCTTAGGGTTAGGAACCCTGATTCAACAAGGATTACTGCTTCTGCCCCATAAGTCATTGAAAAATGAGTCTCCCTAGTTGATCTTCGGGGTGTAGTGCAATAAGTCCATAGCACATGGGGCAATTCATCCACCCACCTCCCATTGGCATCATCCAACCTTTTCTTCAAACCAGATACTATGGCCTTATTTGTGGCCTCGGCCTAACCATTCCCTTATGGATAAGCTAGAGTAGAATACCTATTCCTAACCCCTAACTCCCCATAGTATCTTCAGAAGGCTTTACTATCAAACTAAAGACCATTGTTCGAGATCAACGTGTGTAGGACTCCAAACCTAGTGATGATATTTCTCCATATAAACCTCTAAGCATCCACATCCCTAATATTGGATAGAGGTTCATCCTCTACCCACTTAGTAAAGTAGTCTATCCCGATAAGGAGCCATATTCGGTTTCTCGTGGCTCGAGGAAATGGTCCCACTATATCCAAGCCCCATTGAGTAAACAGCCAAAGGCTGGAAAATGAGTTCAGAACACCATTAGGTTGGTGAATATTTGGGGCATAACTCTGACACTAATCACACTTCCTCACATAATCCTGAGAAGTTCTCAGCATGCTCGGCCACCAGTGTCCTTGGGTAAGAGCTCTATAGGCCAAAGACCTCCCTCCCGTATGACTCCCACATATTCCTTCATGTAACTCTTCTAACAAAGGTTCCATTGCCTTGGGATGTACATACAATAGATATAGCCCTGAATGAGAATGCTTGTACAACTTCTGTTCCTCGGATAACCAATAACAAGGAGCCTTTCTACTTATCTTTTCTGCCTCGCCCCCATCCTCGGGCAACGGTCCTTGTTTCAAGAAAGTAACCAAGGGATTCATCCAACTTAGCCTGATCTGAATACTGTGCACACAAACCAAGGACTTCTTCACCAAACTGGAGTTATCCATGTCTTCAACAATAACGACCCGAGGCAAATTTAACCCTGGAGACGTTGCCAACATAGCCAAAGAATTTGCAGGAGAGTTCTGTCCTCTCGGGATTTGCTTTAAAGTAAAGCTCTTGAAGTGGACCCGAACCTATCTAACTCTAACAAGATACTCCTACATGCATTCATCCTGAACCTCAAACTCTCTATTAACTTAGCCCACCACCAGCTGTGATTCTAAATATACCTCTACAACTTCTCCTCTCAACTGATTAATCATTGCCAATCCAACCAACAAGGCCTTATACTTAGCTTCATTGTTCGTAGCTAAAAAACCCAATCGCAATGATTTTTCCATCACCAGCTTCTTAGGGGTTATCACCACAATTCCTACCCCTACCCCTTTTCGGTTAGCCACTCCATCCGTGTACACCTCCCAGGTGGGAACAACAGAGGCCAAGACTGTCATAGTGTCAATTATTCCTTTTCTATCATCGGTCATACATTCTGTAAACTCCGTCACAAAATCTGCTAATACTTGTCCTTTTATGGCAGTACGAGGTATGTACCTAACATCGTAGGCACCCAACATGGTCCCCCATTTAGCAATTCTGCCCATGTAATTTGATTTTCGTAGGAGAGCTTGTAAGGGGAGTTGGGTAAGCACCACCACAGTATGTGCTTCAAAATAATGTGAAAGCTTCCTCATGGCATCTATGATGGCCAGCACTACCTTCTCCGGGGGTAAATAGCATGTCTCAACCTCATGCAAGGACTTATTGACATAATAGACAGATCTTTGTACCCCATTCTCATTTTTGAGAAGGACTAGACTAACTGCGTAATCCGTGACTGCCAAGTATGCATATAGAACTTCCTCTTTCTCAGGTTTAGAAAGGACTAGGGGTGTGACAAATATTGCTTGAGCTCCTCAAAGGCCAACACACACTCCTTAGTCCATTGAAAGTCCTTCCACTTATGGTGGAGCTAGAAAAATGGATGACACCTATCCACTGATCAAGAGATAAACCTATTCAGAGCTGCTGCCATCCTTGTTAATTTTTGTACCTCCTTGGGATTCCGAAGAGGATGCAAGCTATTAATGGCCTTAATCTGATCGGGATTAACCTCAATTCCTCGATGTGTAATCATATGGCCTAGAAACTTTCTCAAGCTGACCCCAAAAGAACACTTAGATGCATTTAAGTGCAGCTTATGTTCGCTCAACACCAAGAACACCTCCCCAAAATCTGCTAAGTGCCCTACATCCTGCTTGCTCTTTACCACCGAATCATCAATATATGCCTCCACATTCCTCCCGATCTGTGACTCAAACATCCGTGTCACCATTCTTTGATATGTGGATCTTGCATTCTTAAGGCAGAAGGGCATCACTTAATAATGGTAATTTCCAGTAGGAGTACAGAAAGCAGTTTTTTCATGGTCAGCTAATGCTAAAGGCATCTGTTGATACCCTTAGAAGGCATCCAAGAAACTCATCCAAGGATGTCCAACTATTGCATCCACCAGTTGGTTAATCCAAGAAATGGGGAAAGAATCTTTCGGGCACACTTTATTCAAATCCGTAAAGTCCACACACACACACCACTTTCCATTTTTATTCTTTACTACCATAGTATTAGCCAACCACTCGGGGTAAAAGATCTCTTTGATTGCCCCTATATGCTTAAGTTTGTTCACTTCTACCTTTACTACCCCAGCATGCTCTTTTGATGAACACCGAGGAGGTTGCTTTTGTGGGATCGCCTCTAGATTCACATTCAACCGGTGACATATAAACTCGGAATCAATCCCAAGTACGTTATAAGTACTCCAGGCAAACACATCAATATTATCTTTTAGAAACTTCAACAACGCGGCCTTTTCCAAGAATGGCAATTGAGACCCCACCTGAAAGTATTTTTCTTCGTCTTGACCAATCAAAAAATTTTCCAATTCCTCGGACAGCACCCCTGCGACTCGGTCCCACGTCCTACTTCGGAACCCTTTGATTGCTATGGGATTTGCTCATCTTCTACCACGACTTGATCTGTGGGTTGCCGTGTAATGGCTACTATCAGACATTGCCCAGTCATTGCTTGACTTCCTACTAATTCCCCAACTCAGCCTTGTGTGGGGTACTTAACTTTCAATTGTAAGGTTGACGATACTGCTCCCATAGCATGAAGCCATGGTCTGGCCAAGATAGCTGTGTAAAGGGAAAAAGCTTCAACTACAATGAAGTCAACTTGCACCTCTTCATCTCTAGCCTGTACAAGTAACCTTATCATCCCGCGAAGGGGTTACCAATCTCCCATCAAAGCCCACCAGTGGTGAATCATACTTTTTCAGGTCCTCGGGCTTAATATTTAACCCTTTAAATAAGTCTGGGTACATAATCTCTGCCCCATTTCCCTAGTCTACCAAGACCGTCCTTACATCATACCCCCTGATCCGAATGGTTACCACCAAGGTATCATCATGTGGTTGGAGCGTCCCTTCCTTATCTTCTTCTGGAAAACCTAAAGTGGGCATGGCCTCCATTTTGGCCTTTTTACAAGCCTGACTCCTGTTTTCCAAGCTAGGACCTGAAACCACAGACATAACCCTAGAACGGGTTCCTACAATGCCCCTAAGCTTAGCAAAAATGACATCAATTGTGCCTAATACTGGCCGAGGAGCTCCATCCCTCTGATACCCAGCTCCCGAATGCCCGAACTGACCCTTAGGCTGGTGCAAGAACTGACTCATTTTCCCTGCCTTCACCAGTTAACCCAGGTGATATCGCAAAGTCTTGTAATCCTCTGTTGTGTGCCCTTTTTCCTGGTAATAATGGCAGTAAAGGCTCTAGTTTCTCCTAGACGAATCCCCACCCATCTTATTAGGCCATTTGAAGTATGGTTCATTTTTTATCTTTTCCAGTATCTAATAGACTGGCTCTTTGAACAATGAATTAACCACTTGACCCCTTGAAGATGATGTTTGACTAAGGAAGTCCCTTCGAGGACGATTATTATGATATCCTCCTCCCCGAGGATCTCTTTTCTCTGGGAAAACTTTTAGCTTTGCTCTTTCCCTGGGTCTGATCTTCCTCTACTCGCTTATACTTATCAATGCTATCCATGAGCTAGCGCATACTGAGGGCAGGCTTCATTGTTAGTGACTTCCTCAATTCATGCTCCATTAGGAGCCCTACCTTAAATGTTCTCACTACGACATCCTCAAAATCTCCATCTATCTCATTGTATGTTTCCTAATATCTATCCGAGTAGGTCTTGAGAGTTTCACATTTCCTCATGGCCATGGAAAAATGAGAGTCTAAGGGCTTAGGGACTTTACAACATGTTACAAATCTTGCACCAAATGCCCTCGTCAACTCCTCAAAGGATCTTATTGACCCCTCCTCCAAAGTGTCAAACCAGCGTATGGCCACAAGCTCAAGGCTGGAGGGGAACACCTTGCACATAAGGGCTTCATTGCCATAATGAATTGCCATCTTCTGATTGAAATGGCTTACATGCTCCACAGGGTCAAACCTTTCATTATAGATGGTGAAAGTTGGCTGTAAGAACCGGTGAGGAAGCCTAGCCTTGTTGATTCTCCTAATAGAGGGGGACTTCAAGATTTGCCAAAGTGCTTTACTCATCACGTCATTCCCCATGGTACGATGAGGTGACCTTTGCTCATGCCTATTTGCCCTTTTCCAGTTTATCCTGGCTTGAAGATGATGAGAATGACTCACTGGATGGGGTTCTTGACCTGTGGCAATACAAGCAATCCCTACTCTCCCTTGATCCATCACTCGATAAGGGTGATGGATCCCTTCTGTCACGCTCCCTTTGTCGCAACTTCTTACGCAAGCGATCTACCTCAAGCTGCAATCTCCGCATCTCCTGGTCATGTGAAACATGGCTCCCTGTCCTAGAGTGACTCCTCTCTATGTGTTCAGTATGGTATAACTCTACGATAACACTTGGTTTATGGTGTCTGTCCCTCATTCGCTCCAAATTAACAAACTGGTTTTCCCTTCGTGAGCCAATGAACTCCTCCCTATTCTGCTCCAAGTTGGCCATGACCGCTCAGGATAAACCTATAATAACACATTCCCTTCCCACAAATGGCGCCAATTATAAGAGCACAAAAATCAAGCTGTCCAAACCCACCTAAAACAGTGAAATTAATGCAGCCCAACTAGGCCCAAATTAATAGATATTTGTAAAAGAGTGGGTTAAAAACAAAGGATAAGGGGCTTAGCCCGAGGACAATAACAAGGCCAGAATGACTAAAGATCAAAGTTTATATATATGAGGTTCATTACAAGCTAGCCCGAGGAGGCAATTCTTACATAAAATGGTACACTATTCACTTTCTTTTTCTCAATGTTCTTCTTCTAATTTCCCCCCTCCCCCCCCCCCCCTTTATTTAGAACTTCTCATCCCTCATATACTTTTCAGTCCATCGTATCCTGGCCCTTCATCTCCACATCAATGCAGCTAATTAAGCTATTGCCATAAATTTAATGCGGAGGCAGCAAGTGGACTCTCACTGGAAACTTCCTTCACCTTCCTTGACTCTCTCTCTATATCCTATCCTCTTTATCCGGACTTCCCAGAAGTCTTTTGTCTCTTATCATCCTATCCTCGGGTAGATCCCCTCTTTGGGCTCATGATGCCTCAATAGTTATAACTACAACTCATTATATCCTCCATCAGTCCTCGGGCCCCCACATTATTATTATTATTATTATCATCATCATCATCATCATCATCATCATCATTATTGATAGGCTAAGAATATATTGACCCCTTTGGTAACTTAATCAATTAATTTAGTCACGTGAAATTAATTAGATTCAATTACATGCAATAAGTGTGGTAGTACAAACAAATCACCAACTAAGTTAAATATATCAAAAAATAAATTTGACATAGGTGATTTGTTTACGTATGGGAAAAATCATCGAGGCAAAACCCCACTAGGGGAATTTAAGGTCACCACTCTCGAGAATCCACTATTATCAAAATAAGCATTTACAAGTAAAGGAATCCCAGTACCTTATATCAACCTACAATTAAACCCTTACCTCAATACACAGTTGGACTTGTAATGCAGTGACAATCTATTCTTTCAATGCACAGCTCCAAGTACATGACTAACCAATCGATGCACGAATCTCAATACGTGACTAACACACCAACTTGTGAAAGATGTTAGCTGCAAAGTTCTTCAGTTCATCCACATGATAAAGATCAAGAAGTTCCTTGGTTACAAAACCCTACGGCATACAAACACAGCAGCTTCTTCAAGAGAAAGATGAACAGGGGCAAATTGTCTCCGATCACAAAATACATCAATAATACCTTTGCGTCAAGTTGCATCAACTGAGACGGCCCTTAAGAAAAATCCTTATATATGTCTAGGGTTGTGAGGAAAAAAAACCTATACAAATAACTTGGATATGCATGAAAAAACAAATCTGGAAATCTAAATTCATAATTCTCGATAGATACAACTGTCGAGCTATCTGTCGAGCTTCGAATATTAAACCTCGATAGATACATCTGTCGAGATTTAATGAACGGCACTTCTTCACTTGATTCTTGGACAGATTTGCATGGTTTCAATACTTGGACTTGAACTCTTATTCCTTGAAGTGTTAAACACATCCTAGATCTACTTAATTACAAAGTACGTTTTATAAAAGGATTAGCCAATTCTATATGACATATGTTTTTAACATATTCCATGTATGTTATGATCCTAGTGTCCCACATGGATTAAGTTTATGCTTAACCATGTATTTATAAGCTCTTGGGCACCCTCCCCTTGCAAGCCGATTTTTAAGGGTGAGTTCTACCCATAAGCTTCTAACAACATGCTTAGATGTATGATGATTAGGGTTTATGTTGTGATGAATGCCTTAATGCCATGAGAAGCATAATAGATGAATGCTAGGATGATGTGAGATGTCGTGCTAGATGAATGCTAGGGTATGCCATGATAGATATATAGTTAGGGATGTTTGATGCCATGTTAATTGTTAGATGTATGTTAGTGTGTGTGTGTGTGTGTGTGTGTGTGAGTTAGATATAAGTATTGAGTGTGAATTTAATAGGGTTAAGACATAAGATACAATGATGGGAAATCAACCTTAGAGTTGGGCAGTTTTGGGTGTCTAACACCTTCTTAAGACCGTATCTTAACTCCAAACTCATCTCTGGTAGTAAGATCAAAAGGTCTTTCTTAGAGAGGATGCTATATATATGGTTCCTAAGCCATTGCAAAAACTAGGTGGCGACTCCCCTTCTCATGCCCACACACACCTATTAACAGTAAACAATAAATGAATTTGTTTGATTCCAGAGTCAAGTCTTTTATCTTAAAAGAGACACACACATAAAAACAAAAACAAAAATAAAATTATATATATATATATATATATATCAGACCTTTATGTCCCATATTTTAGGGATAGTTTCATTTATCTTCTGCTATATTTGGCTAGGATAAAAATCTAGAGGATAGAAAAGGTGTGGGAGTTACATAATTAAAATTAAAAGTGTAAATGTACTTTTTGTCCTTATATTTTGGGTTCATTTCTATTTTAGTATCTACTTTTCTATTTTACCACTTTTAGTCCCTAAAATGAAAAACACGTTCCATTTTAGTCTCTACCGTTAACTCATCAATGGAAATTGCTTACGTGACAAACAGAGTGCACTGTTGGCATACTAAATGATGATGTGACCATTAAAATAATATTAAAAAATTGTATTTAGCATTTTAAAAATGGCATGTCAACATTTTAATTTTATAAAAAAATGCTACATCAGATAAAAAAATTAAAAAAAAAAAACAAATTCTAAACTATTTAAAAAAAAAAAAACTAAAAAATGAATATTTTTTTTCTTTTCATTATCTTTTTTTTTTGGTCAAGCTTTCTTTTTTTTTTTTTTTTCTTTTCATTTTTGTTTTCTTTCTTTTCATTATCTTGTTGGAAGAATATGTTCTTCCTCAAATAACATGTTTGACAGCAACAAAATTAAAAAATTAATATTTTTGTTTCTTTTCTTGCATTTTCTTAGCAACTAAACATCAAAATCCATTGAGACCAAAACCCAGCCATCACCAAAACACCAAAACATCTCAAATCCAAAACACCAAAACCCATTAAGAGCAAAACCCAACAAAAATCATCTGATTGAGAGAGGCCCACCGATTTGAGAGAGACGCCGATCTGAGAGAGAGGCCGATTTAAGAGAGGAGGAGCTTAAAACATTTAGGTCTGATTTTAAACAAAATAGAGAGAGTGGGTTGGTTAGAGAAAGAAAGAAAGCACCATTATAAATCTCAAATCCTAAATGTTTTCCTTTGCAGAACTAATGGTTTCTCCCAATGGCTATCTTTGGCTTTCATTTTCCATGCGTTCCTGTCTCTACTAATTTCTTCAGAGCCCTATCTTAGCCTAAAGTGTTGCCTCAAATTCCAGTCAACTTCCTTGAATTGGCTAATTAGAAGGAAGGTACATGAGAACCCAAAACTTGGGTTTGAGGAATTTGAGACCAGTAAGCTTATTAGAGCTGAGCTTGACCAGATGTGCGACCCTTACAAATACCCAATTGCTGAAACTAGTGTTGGTCGATACATCGGGAACGGTTCACCTCCTTTTGTTGCAATCCGAGCAAATATTGGATGCTTTTACTATGCATGTTTGCTTCAATTTTTGGGCTTTTTTTAGCTTAGCTTCTTGTGTGTGACTTTTTTTTTTTAATGGAACTATTCTGTGAAAGATTGTGGGGAACCGGTTTGAGATGGAAGTTTTGGGGTTGAAGTTTTTTTTTAAGTGTGTAATTGTGTAAGATAATAAAATGTTATTTTGTTTAATAACATTAACAATATAAGTCATATTATGTGGAAGAACACAAAGAACGTTCTTCCAAAAAAATAATAATAATTATCTTTTTTTTTAAGTTAGAAATTCCAAAAAAAAAAATTAAAATTTTTATGTGATTTTCTATTTATTTAAATGCTGACGTGGCATTTTTAAAATACTAAACACAATTTTTTTTTAATATTATGTTAATGGCTACATCAGCATTTAGTGTGCCAACAGTGTACTTTGTCTACTATGTTTAGGGACTAGAAGCGGTAAAATAGAAAAGTAGGGACCAAAATGAAAATGAGTCCAAAATGTAATAACCAAAAGTGCATTTACACCAAAATTAAATTAAATTTCTGAAAAAAAAAAAAAAAAAAAAAAAAAAAAAAGGGTAATTGTAATAAACCCGCCTATGTTTTGGCCCGAAATCATTTTGCCTACCTATGATTTAAAAAGTGTCACTTTGCCCACTGAGGTTCACTCAGTTTGTCTCTCGTAACCCACCTCCGTTAAAAATAAGGATAAATATATATTTTTGCTCCCATTTTATGTCTCTCCTCCCAAAACAAATATATATATATATAGACACACAAAGACAAGTGAAAACAAGATCAAAAAGTGAGGGTTTTGTAAAAATAAAGAACATCTAACCAAGACAAACTGAGTGAACCTCAAGGGGGCAAAATGACACTTTTCAAACCATAGTGAAGCAAAGTAATTTCGGGCCAAATCACAGGCCAATTTCCTGCAATTACCCCAAGAAAGAAAGAAAGAAGAAAGAGTAAGGGAGAAAACTATGTATTCCTATTTTGTATCTTAAACAATAATTCGTCCAGCACTCATAGCCACACCATTTTCATCGATAAACGTAATCACAAATTACATTGATTAATTCCAATATGCAACCACTTTGAACTTTTGCAAACCCTGGTTGCATGTAACAGACAAGCAAAATACCAAAACCATCACTCAACCGCACTCATCAATAATAATATTCCATTAATCTATACTGGCAAAGCTTCGTCATTTCAACACAAGATCAATGCAGTAGTCCGCAATGAACGCCAATTAAGATTGAATCAGGATATTATGAAACCAACTGGAAACTCTATACCAACCATGGTTCTATCTCCATCCCAAAAATAATAAAATTCCCAGATCCCCAAGATATATTCCAAAGCAATCCTCAGTAACTTTCCAAACTCAAAAGATATTCAGCACAAAGAATCACAGGAGAAAGTGCCCTCATTAACTTCTCCATGTAAATTGCTTTGCTTGCTTTTCAATTTTAAATGACTGCTCCATTTTTGCAATCAAATATTATGTCCCAAATAATTCATTTGGAGACTACCTGCCAAATATTATATGTATCACAAACAATCCACAAAATTTTGTCAAGCATAAAGAAATCTTAACTTAAAGCTCCACTTACCACTTTAGGTCTCTTGTACAAGGCCTCCACTCCATAATCCTATGGAGACTCCTTTTGTCTGATTTCTCTCTACATGCACAAATTCATGTATCAGGAATACAAAACAAAATAACCACAAAAGGAAAAATTCAACCTCCAATCAAATGCTAACAAAACTGAGAAAAATATTTTGAAATATGTCCTATCCTGCTTATTGGTTTCCAAAATTTACAACCTGCTCTCAGCTAATAGGGAAATGTCTAAAATCCTAATACTCCAGTTTCTTTTCTTACCCCATAACTTCTCATGAAACAAACAGAAATGCAAGGAAAAAAAAGTCTACAATATTAAGTTTTCAGGAAAAAGATACCTATCCAAAAAAGAAATGTTTCTGAGAAACAAAAACAATATGTCCAATTAACTCACAAGTTTGTGGAGTAATTATTGTCTTGTATCCCAAATAAATAATAATAATAACTATAAAAATGTGGTCACACACCTCCCTCATTAATGGGTTTTGCAGCAAGGTAGATTCCAATGGAGCTGAAAATATTTCAGAGATGCTATCATGTGGTTTAGAATCTTTAGATCCTAAAGTTGTGAAATGCAGCGTACATATTGGGAGTTTTCGTAACAAGTGTAAACTTGCAAAAGCATGCCCCTTTCTGAACTGATGCTGATGAGCAAGTTCTGCCCTAATGATGTTAGCATTCCTTAACTTTTGAATGGGATTGCAAATACTCCATCCACTGCAATTCACAAAGAAAGCAATGACCCTCAAGAGAAGAAGAAGTCTGTTTCTGGATATTTTTGGAAGGAATTTGTCAGGTGGATATGTTCAAATAAGCGTGTATAATGCTAATAACCTCTTATTCTGATTTGGTCACACTATCCAAAAATTTCTAATCATCTCATTGGATGCAAGTATCAAGTTGATTTTTTTTTTTTTTTTTTTTTTCAATTTAAATAAACGAAACAGTATAAAACAGGAAAAAAAAAATTGCACTACTACAATTTCATGCATTTACTCAGTTGCCAAACTAAGGTTTTGGTAAAGCTAATTCTCCACCCTCTCTTACTCAAATGCAACCCTTATGTAAAACTGAAAGTCCAAAAGATCTCCATTAAAGTGATCAAGTGAAAACATTTTTCACAAACACTAGCTAATTTAATCGCATTTATTTTAGAAATACTATTTTACCATTTCTTTCTTCTTATAGCCTGTTTAGTCTAGCTCATAAGCTTGCTTATTTTTTAAGCCAATTTATGTATAGATTTTTAAAGCCTCACTTTGGTAAAACTATACTTTTACTAACTTATTTTTTAAGCAAAATAAACCAATGACAGTAAGCTATCCCAAACATACAATCATGTAATGAACTTCCCATGGAGATATCATGATTGTAAGCCTATTTTTCCCAAGCCCACTATGTTCAATGTCAAAAGGCAACATGGATATGTTCAGGTCCATAATAGATATCCCATGTTCATGAAGCATCCAACAATTACAAAGCCATGGTCAGTAACTGGTCACATTCTACTTATTTGGCATACAAGTAACTGGTCAGTAAAATCAGAAGGTAAGATTTTTCTGGTGCTATCAAACTGGAACAGCCAAACTTCAGGGACAACTTCACAGCACTACAACAAGAATGACCATATTATTCCCTTGTACACTCCCTGTGCACCAGGGTAATATTTTTTTTTTCTGTACTACCTTTATTTTTATTTTTTCAATAAAGATTTTTATTTACTGAAAAAAAAATGACCATATTATACACAATATTACAATTACAATTATATAATAAACAAAATAGTGCTACATACCTCCCAAAGTGAAGTCAAGTTTGCTTCAATATCTTGTTAACATCAAGATTTGCTTTGATAGAATAAGAATCCGTTAATGTAGTATTTACTTGTACTTGAATGGCACCCAAATGCCTGCACAAGCACCACAAAATGAGATAAATCCAATATCAAAAACAGTTATCCTGAAACTTTAAAAAATTAAATGCACAGCCCATTAAGAAATTACCTACCATACAATGATGTCAATCCAGATGGATCTTCCAGAGCCTCTTTATAGGTTCACCAATCATATGACCAATATGTGTGTTTGAAAGGCACCTTAACAAAGAAGATGTAAGGAGTTTGAGACTTTTGTATTAAGTGATGGTGATATACAGGGATACCATAGAAATTTGTTGGTCCAAATTTCTTATATATATAACAGAGCAAGATGAGGGATTTCAATTTTTTTTTTCTTCTTCCCTACCCCGCTAAGACTTTGGCTTGTTGATCATTAGACTTGTAGTCTTCAATCAAGGCTTCTAAAATAAGTAAAGCCTCAGAAGAGCTTCCTCGAGGAAGATATTGGTTTAATTTCAGTGAGTATTTGACAGCAGTTTGGAGCTCATGTTCGTTCAAAGTACAGGAGATAATGTTTTTCCATTCCTTTGATCTTCCTTCCAAGCAAATGCCATGTAGCAAGGCAGAAAAAGAAACAGAATCTAGAAGGAAACCCTTACCGATCATCTTATCACACAACTGTAAAGCAATTTTAACCATTCCATATTGGCAAAGGCAGATGATAATAGAATTATATGCCGCAGTTACTTGAACCCATCCATCTGATACCATCTTTCCAAAAAAATCCAAAAACATAGACTTCTCGACCTCCTGAAGCTCATTGCTTTCCTTGGGAATTGCAGTCAATGCAATATTTGCAAACCCATTTACAAGATAATGAAAGGTAACATCATTAGGAGTGCACTTGCTCATCAGCATCAATTCAAAAAAGGAGGCAGCTTTTGCAAGTTTACAATCTTTACAAAACCTCCCAATAAGTATAGTGTATGTGACAACATTAGGCTCCAATCCACAAGATTGCATCTCTCTGAAAAATTTTTCAGCTCTATAGGTATCTCCCTTGCCGCAAAACCCATTTATGAGGGCAGTGTATGTGACCACATTTGGCTTGCATCTCTGCTTCACCATTAGCCCAAACATCTTTAGTGCACCATCCAAGTCATGCTGCTTTACATACCCATCAATAAGGGTGGTATAAGTAAATACATCTGGAACATGATGCTCTTTCCTCATTCTAATGATGCAAGAAAGTGCATCTTTCATCATTCCAAATTTGCAAAAACCTTTAATCAAGGCATTATACACCACAACACCAGGGTCTGTACCCTTTTCAATGACGAGTTCAAAGAGTTTTCTGGCCTCCTGAATGTCACCATTTCTGATGAACCCATCCACCAAAGTGGCATAAACAAAAGCATCAGGTTGTACATTTTGGTCAAGCATATCAGCAAAGAGCAACTTAGCAGTAGGAAACCTCCCTTTCTTGCAAAGTCCGCTTATTAAAACATTATAAATACCAGCATCAGGCAATACTCCCTTTTCCATCATTTTTTCTCGCATTGTCAATGCAACATCAACCTTCCCTGCAACAATAAGTCCATGGATGAGAGCACCATATGAAACCAAATCAGGCTTATGTCCTCCTTCTGTCATCTTAATAAGCAAATCTAAGGCCCTAAAGTATTCCCCTTGTCTACAATAAACATGTATAAGAGGAGTATAACTAAATTTGTTCAGCATTAATCCACTTTTCATTGCCTGCTCTAGAAATTGATAAGCTTCTTCAACCTTCCCCTCTTTACACGAGACATTAATAAGAGTATTATAAGTTATAATATCTGGCTCACAACCACTCTCAATCATCCTCCCCATTATCTCCACCACTTCAACTGAACAACCATGCTTATATCGAGCATCAATTATATTGTTATATACTCGGGCATTAACATTCAAACCCCTCTCTTTCATTTCCAACAAAAGTCGGTCAATCGATTCAAAGTCCCCTTCCTTGCAAAACCCATTTATCATAACCCCATAAGTTTCCAGTGTAGGTAAGAACCCTTTCAATTTCAACTCCTTAAAAAGTCCATTGGCACTTTCCAATTCACCTTTATTGCAATAACCATCAATGAGTATATTATAAAACACAACATTTGGTATGCAACCTTCCCCCCACCTATCTTCAATCAACTCCCTGCCTTCCTTGACCTTCCCATCCCTACATAAACCCCTAACCATAATACAAGTACTATAATTATCCACACAAGAATTCTCAAGCATTTTATTATACACTTGGCGTGCAGTTTCATTTCTCTGATGCTTCACAAGAACATTAAGCAATGAATTGCATGCAAAAACACTCGGCACACAATTATGTATTTCACCCACCACATAATACAATTCAAGAGCCTTATCCACCAACCCAGAATCTGCATAAGCTTGAATAACAACACTTAATGCTTCACAAGTCGGCTTTAATTGCTCAAGTTTCATTCGCTCCAACACCAATTCAATCTCCGAAAACACTTTAAACCTCGCCAAAAGTATCAAAAGCGAAGAATAAGCAGAACCATTCAGTGAACAACTATATGGCCGCTTTGAGGCCCAATCAAAGAACTTTAGACCCAATTCTACATCATGTATTCGATCTAAAACAAAATGGGCAAAGTCTGAAACAACGACATTGGATTCAGAAAAGAAGCTTTCGAGGGATTGCTCCCACTGGTCTTGGGTTTTAAGGATTTGAATAGTGCCTTGGACATGTTTGGCGAAATGCCTGAATGGCAAGGTTGAAGAAGAGGACGTGGGTTTGCGATTGTGAAGGGGTTTGATGCGAGAGAGAAGGGTTTTAGACATGGGAAATGAGGTGAGAGCATGAATGAGTTCTGGGTTTTTGGGGTTTTGGCGTTTTACTCATATGTGAGTTCCTAAGTGTTTGATATACACGTTGACATTATAAATTAACTGACCTGCAACAACCAATCCATAGATATATCATATCGTATCAGCTCAAAATGAAAATGAAAAAAATATATAAAATGCATTACCTAAGGCTATAGTAAGTTTTAATTTATGAAGAATTAAGCTAACCTGCTCTAGCATCTCTGGCTCAGCCGATAAGCTAAGCTTCCCTCTCGCCCCTAGGCTTGCTTTTCCATTTACTTCACGCCGTTTTGGTTTTTAGCTGGATCCATCTCTACAGCCACACTCACCATCATCAAAAAATTGAATAAATAAATTTTTTATTATCTATTTTGCTACGGGGTAGAGGAGATTTGAACCGTGTCTATTGGAAACACCAAGAGGTAACGATTGAGTTACAAAGCTCTTGATTGATTAATAAGTTATTTGTATAAAATATATCTCAAAAGATATACTATTAATTATTTTTGAAGTTATAGAATCCACCTAATGATGATTGTTTTAGTGTTGATAGGCTTAAAGTCCCATATTGAATAAGATGATCTAACAAGAACCCAATTATATTAATTAACTAATAACTAATTAATTTTTGTGTCCATACCATGTTATATCTTAATTTCTTAAGAATTCACACATCATGCTGTGTTCATATCTATACTTCCTAGGTTATCAAGTACTAAACAAGGAATGAATATGTTAAATTTGCAAACCCAAATGAAATACTAACTTCCCAAAATAATTTTTTTTTTTATTTTATTTTGAAAAAGCCATAAACAAAAGTAATAATAACCCAAAATTCCAAATACACTAAAGAAAATAAACTAGTGGTCAGAACGCCTTGCTTTACCCTTGGGGCGAGGAAACGACACCGGATTAAGAGAGGGACGGAGCTTGTGGCCTGAGAAGTTGGCGGAGACGCTTCTGCCAGCGAAGGGAGTGAGGAATTTGGTGGGGACTGGAGAGAATTGCGATTTGAGTTTACGGTTCGCGAAGTGCTACTGCTACGTGTTGCTCACATTGGCCGGTGGAGTGTAAAGCTCGAAGCTGCGGTGGCCACTTCCATGGCTATTAGCTTGCACACAGAGAGAGCGAGAGAGGGCGAATTTGACAATATCAGATTGTTAATAATATGGGCTTTGGGTTTCAATTAGCGGAACGAAACATAATCTATTTAGGCCACTTTGAATCTAACCCAATCTATTAGGTCACTTTGTGCCAAGTCCAACCAAACTAATTCTATTTATGTTGTGGGCTGAATAAAGTTTGGAACTTTTTTTTTTTTTTTTTTTTGTAGTAGAGAGATGTGAATTGTAAATTTGTAATACCCAATTTAATATTAGACCAAAATGTAAATTACACCTTTTAAACTTGAATGAAATTTATTTCAGTTTTTAACCTTACTTTTGTTCAATTGAATGCTCTAAATTTTATATTTTATTCAATTTAGACACTTTGTCTAATTCGTTAAAAAATTGCCATTAAAAATATATTTTTCGTACAACAAAAAAATCTATAAAATTAATAAAAATATTTATAGATTTTATGTGAGATTTTTTTTTCTTAAATAAATCATTTTTCATTAGTTAATTACATAACAGTAATTTTTTAAGAGAATTGGACCGAATGTCTAAATTGAATAGAGTTGAAATTTAGAAGACTCAATTTAACGAAAGTAAAATTTGAGAACTAAAACTTCAATCAAATTTACAATGAGCAATTTGCATTTTAGTCTTATTTTTATTAGAAAAAACTAATATTCTATTTTATTAATTTACTTTTGAGAATGTTGTTCTATCGTATACAAAAATTGGATTACAAAGCTAAAAGATTACATAGTATCAACACAATAACCCACATTCGAAATGTCAAAAGATTGACAATGTTGGGATATCAGTAGCTGGAATTGTGATAGTTATCAAAATTGTTGTGTAGACTGAACAATCAAAGAAATGATACAATAGCCAAAGGCTTTGTAGCTGAATTGGCACCATCCCATGCACAAAGTATTTGGGGGTCTAGGGGGAAAAATGTTCGAATTGTGGGATTTGCAACATGTTGTAATTATTTCTCAAAAAAAAAAATGATACAATAGTTTACTAATTCAACTGTTGGGTCATAAGTACAACCATTGCATTAATAATTAAATTATTTTTAAAAACACATAAATAAATTTGCAAAATTGGAATAAAAGCATATAAATAAATGTAAAGTTATTTTATTAAAATAAGTTAAAAATTTTAATATTAAAAAACCAGATAGTTTGCAATTCAAAAAAAATTTCTATTGTTTTAAAATTCAAATTCAAATCTAAATCTAAGTATCCAAACAATAAATTTTAAAATTATAAATTTCAAATCCTCCAATATATAAAAGACATCCAAACAAATAATTTAATAATTAATAAATTTGGAATCAAGATATTTCAAATCTATTAATTTTAAATCTAAACGTACGTATCCAGACGCAACCTAGAGATGGAACCTTTACAAATGGAATACCCCCAAAACGTAAAGACAAAAGGACTAACAAAGAAAATTCATTACACACGTTCCTCAAAATGGCGTTGACAAAGGTTTGAAGCCCATTATAACCATCTAAATATCTAGTGAAAAGGTTCTTGAAAGACCTCCCTACTATTCATGGGAGCACAATTTGCATTTCTATTGAACCATTTGAAGGAACAAACTAAGAGTTATACCTAACTTCAGATAAGCAAGAAGTAATTCTCCATCAGCTTGTTCGACTAAAGCCTCTATTGTACAGATTTTGGAATTGCCTTCCACTTTAACTTTCTCAAGGTCATAACTTATATAGGATACTGTCTATTGAGCAACCCACAAAATTGTCAATGCTTTAGCTTGGGAATAAATGTTAGTGTTTGCTTTTATCAATTCCAATGTCCCTTACCAATCCCTGGCAACCATGGGAATGGTGGAACGATCCTTCCCAATACTGCATCTTAGGATCCGTTTGATTGGAGAGATGGAAAAATGAGAGAATAAAAAATGCAAAAATGATGGAAAAGTGAAAGGATAGAAGAGATTTTAATTTTTTTTCATTTGTGTTTAGTTGGAGGGGTGGAGAAGAGGAGGGATGGAAAACTTTTTTGTTTGATTGAGAAGAAAAATTGAAGGATAAAAAATGTAGTTTGTATAAATTTACTCTTACTTCCTTATTTCATTATATATGAAATAATTTCTTTAATAAAATATTACTTATTTTATCTATTAAAATTTATAAAATATTTTATAAAAATTAAAACATTATACATATTCTTCTTCTTTTTTCTCTTTGTTATTGTATTTATTACATTTTTTTATTATAAACCAATATGAAAAAAAAAGGAGAGCACAAAGATTGATACTGAACAAACATAAAAGAAAAAAAAAAAAAAAAAAAAAAAAAAAAAAAACAAGAGAAAAAAAGTAAACAACATAAATTAAAATTAAAATTAAAATAAACAGAAGAAAGAAAGAAAGTGAAAGCTGGAAAAGAACAAACCAATGAAACAACAAAGAAAGCAGAAAACGAAAAGGACGAAAAAAGTAATAAAAAAAGAAGAGGAAAATATCAAACGTTTTTACCCAAAAAAAAGAAAAACGAAAATATCAAACGTTGAAACATGCATGTTGAACATGCATGTTCACCATTTGTCTTATAACGTTTTCCATATCTAAAACGTTATAAGACAAATGGTGAAAGGGGTAGAAAAGTAACTGACAAGGTTGCACCAAAATCACTTGTGGGCTAGCGAAGAAAATACCTGGTCTCATAACAAAAATTTCATCATTTCTCTCCTTACCAATTAACATTCACTTCAATTTTCTCTCTTTTATTTTCTATCCACCCTATTTCACTTCCAACTAAACATACCTTTAGGGAATGATCAATGATGTTGGTATTCCACATATTCCTATACTCCTTAAATAATTTTCATAGCCCTCTAACCAAACTTTCTTTATCCAAGGAAGACCCCTCATGTTGGACCAAAATTCTTTTTTTTTTTTTTTTTTTTTTTTGTACTTGGAATTCTTTGAAATAGAGTGTTTGAATTTTTTGGATCTAACTTCACTTCTTTTGTAGTTTTGAACGTTTTGTTTGAGGATGCTCTCTTTGTATCTTAGGTTGTGTTTGTTTTGGATGTAAATGAAATTTGGAAAATATTTTACACCCAGCAGTGTGTTTGGGTGCATATGTAAAATAAAATCAAACAAAAAATCTTAAACTTTGACCGTAAAATAAGCCCTTTTAACCGGAAAATCATTTATGCTTCTGTTTTACTTTCAAATGATTTCCAGACTCAGACACCCGAAGAGAGAGAGAGAGAGAGAGAGAGAGAGAGAGAGAGAGAGAGAGAGAGAGAGAGAGAGAGCAAGAAGAGAGAGCAGAGAGAGTAAGCTAGAAGAACAAACAAGCCATCGGACCACCGCCCCAACCCCAAACACGCCGACGAGATCCTGCCACCAAGATCTTCCCGCCGAGATTGCGCTGCATGAAGCCTACCGCTGCTTGACCGATCTCATCGCCCATGATAGGTCTCGATCTACCTCTCCCTTTCCCTCAATTTGTTATCACTCTCTCTTCCTCCTTCCTCTCTCAATTTGACCGAATTTTTGAGTTTAACGAATGGTTTTGTTTTGATTTTTGTTTCTTTAAATTTATTTATTGAAATTTTCTATTATAAAATTTGTTTGAAAGCTGAGACAATGTGATGAACTAGTAGGAAAATAGCATTTTTAGAATGCAACCAAACACTTGAAAACATTTTCCAAAAAAATTTTCATAATATAGCCAAACACTTGAAAATATTTTCTTTTCTCAAAAATATTTTCACCTGAAAATATTTTACACTTGGAAAATATTTTACATATTGCCAAACGCAGCCTTAGGTTTCCTACCAATGTCAATTCCTCTTTTTGCTTGTGATCCTGCTCACTCTTTGGTGGGTGACAAGAAGATTCCTATTAATGAAACTAAATTATTTACCTAAATTGTCCACTCTAATTCCCTAACAACTACCAAACCACATTGCTATGGCTACTTGACATTGCTTAAACAAGGGTATGGAGGATTCTTGCTCATGCACACAAAACAAGGACAGACCTTACTAATTTATCTTTAGTGGGCGATAAATCTAAAGCTATACACCAAAGATGCATCTTTAGGGTCCATTTGGATAGAACTTATTTTGCTGAAACCGAAAACTGAAAACTGAAAACACTGTAATAAAATAATTTTTAAATGTGTGAATAGTGCCCTGGGACCAAATTTAATGAAAAATTTGCTAAAAAGTGAAGTTTGTGGGACCTATGAATAGTGCATGGGAGTACTGTTCACTGCTGAAAAGTCAACAATATGTGACTGAACCAAAAAAAAAAAAAAACTGAAAACGTGCTGAACCCAGAAACGTGGACGTGCCGTGTATCCAAACCCACACTTAGTCTATCATGAAGCTTTGTCTTCTAGATTCTGCCCTTAATGGAATTTGGATGGCTTGAAGCAACAATGTTTGCCACCTCTTTGTATGCTAACTTAATAGTAGTTAGATAACCATCATTAGTATTTTGTCCATATCCATCTATCCACATAACCTATATGCCATAATGTGATTTTCTTGATGGCTAAAGTTGTGGCTTCATTAAATCATAAGTTCAAGCTAATTTCATCTAAACCAGACTTCTTGTTATTTATTAGTTGAGATACTACCAAACAACGGTTGCTCTAAGTAAGTGAGCACAAATTATGAATAAAATTTAGGATGTTTGGGATCCAAGTATCCTCCCAAACTAGGATGCTATCCCCATTCCGAACTAGCCGGTAAGTTCCTTTTGATAATAGTGATTTAACCCTCTCCAAACTTCTCCACATCCATGATGCTTTCTTTGTTGAACTTTACCTCAACTAGCTACTTCCTGTGGTGGGCCTTTTGTGATTTTTGGGCTGGATTGCCTCTTGTTACATTGGGCCCGAGTGTTCTGGATAAGAGAGTTGAGACTGGTCTAATTGTAACTCATTTTGATCTGACTTGCGCACAAACTATGCCCTGTTTGCCGAAACTTTGGTAACATGCCCATGGCAAGCGAGGCTGTTACAGAAGAGTTATGGCAAATAAATGCAATAAAACAATGATAAAAGAAATATGTTACTGTTAGGCAAAGCAAGTAAGAGATCCTTAGGAAAAAATTTGATATGGCAACAAGAACCACATTATAGGTGAAATTGCAAAAACAAGTGAGGAAACAATAGCAATAAGTGATAAAATAAAAGAAGGAAAATATTAGTTTGTCGTGTTCAGTTGTATTACAGGACTAAGACCAAGGAGGGAACCACTTTCTCAACATGGGTAACCTCATAGGAGGATCTTGCTGTAGAAATTATCCACTTTGAGGTAACAAGCCTAAATGGCTTGTGTCCAAACGAATTCTTTATCCTTAATAGAGGGTAAGCTTTTAGAAGGAGAGAAGAGATTAGCCTATTGGTACATGTCTGTCGTTGTACACTCTCTATTTATCTTCTTTCTCTTTTCTCTTTGTTTTGTTATTTTGATTCTTTCCCCATTCTTACTCTTTCTTTCTTAGCGCTTGCTCTTGTAGTGTTATGGTAAAGGTGGTGATGTGATTCTCTCTTGGTGATTGCTACTATTGCAATGATGTTACTGTCCACGGTAAGGACCCTTTATATACTGCCTGCCGTGACTGGTTTTTACCATTTTAATCTTTAACCACTTTTGTCTGGATTAGGGTGTTCTTCCTGACCACCCACTGGTTTGTCAGTTGCTTAACCACCACCACTTACCTGTGTTGGCTGTGCCACTCTCCATTACTAAACAAAGAAAACTGTTTTGTTTGCTTGTTCACCGTGACATTCTTATCTACCACTGTGTGGGTATTCTCTCTTGCTATCCCTCATGGCATACATATAGTGGTTCCAACTCATCCTACTTTCTTTTGGGCGGTATGTCATCCTAGCAAGACATCACCCCTAAAAGAATCTGAGTAGGAACTCCAGAATAGGCTTTCCCTTCTTTCCATTGCCAGACCATGCCCTTTCTTACCTTTGACCCATGACCCACCACTCCTGTATTAGCTGGGTACAAGTTGGTGATGCCTAGGCCTTGCGTGTACTCCACTTTCTATGTACGTCAAAAGCTTATCTGCCGCTCATGCATTTGCCGTGGTCTGAAGGCTCATCTATGCATTTTGTCGCTCATCCTTGACCTTTTATGCCTTGAACTGTTTTTCTGATTTTCCATTCTTTATTGGCTTGCTCCTTTCAAGGGTTGGGCCTTGCTTGAATGTGAGTTTGTCTCTCTTTAGCCAATTCTTTGCCCCTTCTGTAATCTTGTTGCCATTCCTTGCCATACTACTTTGCTATTCCTACTGTGGTGTTAATTGACCCGTGCTTGTTAGGCTTCTTTTGGGCCTGCTGCTTGTTCTTTTCTCAATGACTTAGTATGGTCATTGGATTTATATTCATCCTACTTTGAGCTTTCTTAGCCCATTACATTGCTTGTGAGCTCCTTTGTCCCATTTCTTTCTTCTTGGGCATCCTTGGCCCATTTGCTTTCCTTGGGCATCCTTGGCCCATTTTCTAATTTTGCATTCCCATGGGCTTTTACTAACTCTTTTAGACTTCCCTGACCCAATTACCTTATCCTTCCTCTTTCTTTCTTCATTACTTCGGGCTTGTTGTTGCCCATTCTCACTTTTTTATATCACATAATTCCTATGGGTTTACTACTTCTCTCTCTGGGCTCCTTTAGGCCCATTTGCTTTCCTCAAGGCTCATTTATTTACTTTATGGGCCTATGGTCCATTGTTCCTGCAATTCGGGCTTAACGGTTTTTCTATCAATCCACTAACTCTTTTCTGCCCATATTGTTGGGCTTCTTTCTACTGCTTGGCTTCCAAAAATGAGCATCAACACTTCCCAACCTATATTTTGCTAATAGGATTTTAACATGAGTTATCCTTACTTGACAACGCATACCAAGCAAATTTGGTAAGCATTGCTATATTGATTGTAAAGAAAAAAAGCCTAAACCTTTGTCTCGAATGACCATGCCAAAGGTATGAGATGGTTGGAGGACTCTTTCTTTGAATTACACAATAATCTCCTAAATATTACATCTATATATTCACACATGCTTTTGGGGATTGAAAGGCTAATGTAGCATCAAATGGGATGGCCTAGGCCACTAATTTAGTAAGTGTAGCCTACCTACGATAAATTTTTACCTTTCCAACCACTAGTTTTAACTAAAGGAGCCCCTAACATTTGACCCCATAATGTAGCTTAATTAGTACCAATCGGTTTTTAATTTGCTTTAGAAATTTTTAGTGTACTATTTTAAAGGAAAACCCCCCCAAACTTTTCCTAGTTGATGAATTGACATGACTAAGCATGATAGGTGTTTAAGCACTTCATAAGAGTATTAACCTTGTCCATGTGAATAACTAGTTAACTACTGAGTAAATTTCTATATTATCTATTAATTTTTCAAAGAAGAATCCTCAATTAGTTCATTTATGCAATTGAAATCCCATGCACACTTATTCCATCAAACTAGTTGAGCCTAAATTAAAGGATAAAGTTTTCTGCAACTCATGTTAGAGGAATCTCTCTTAAAATTATGTAATAGTATGGTGTCCAATATGATCATTGAAGATGCTTGAGAATCAGTAAGCATAATGCTTCGGGCTTTAACGGCGGTTGGATGGCCCAAAAAAAAGAAAAGAAAAAAACTAACGTGACCGAGATGAGCTGGTCAAGGACATTTCGACGGTTAAGTCAGTTTTCTCTCTAGTTTTCAAGTATAGTGAGTAGATAAATAGTGAAACTTACTTTAAGCTGGTGAGGTTGGGTCCTTTTTATAGAGAGTTTGGAGTGAGTTTACTTGTTAGGTTGCATTAACATCATGGGAGATGCATGAACTTAGTGGAGAGCATGGAGTGAATTTCAGGGAATTCACCCCACGTTCCGAGATGGGAATCGTGGTTCAACCATAAGTAGAAAATACTTAAAAATTTCACTACGTGTTTATTGATTGTCCACACCCTCTCATGGTATGGACGACCAATACCTCTTTGGACGACCAATAATATCCTTGGACGTCCTTCTTTCATGTTTGTGGTGCACATTTCTCTTTTCTCCTTTCTCAAGATTAACCTGGACATCATTGGTCTTGGACGACTCTTGTGGACGAAGATTACTTGTTGTGGACCGCCATCAATCATAATAATGGTAATGATTTTCAAGAGTGCTAATTTTCACTAGTTGTGTCTTAAAGTTATCGTTGTCCTAAGTAGCTATATTTTCTTTGCGTCAAGTGACTCTCCTTTATTAAAAACATTAATAAATTTCATAATTCTCTATAATTTTTATTTATTTATTTTAATTGTATCGTTAAAATATTTTCTTCTAGTTTACACTATAATTCTTAATTACATTGTTCAATCATATGAAAATGATATTTTTGAGAAGAATATGAAAATGATATTAGTTTGAAAGAAACAACTAAAATTACATAGAGGGACCATAAAAGAATCTACTATAAACAAGTCATATTTGAATTATCCAAATTCTTTCGATATAGTTTACTTACTTTTTACAATTTTTTAAGAATAGGTGATTTTTTAACCAGAAAAAGGGTGGATAATTATTATTGTGCACATTCGCATGAACATGGTATAAGATACCGATTACCGTTCATGCATTTGTTTATGTTAATCTTACATATAGGAGGTAAAACAATAGTACTAATTTTTCAAAAAAGAAAGTAACAAAAAAAAGAACCAAACGGGCACTTGCAAACAAAAAAAGGAAAAAAGAATCCTATCCAAAAGAAAAAAAGAGTAAACGAAGATAAAGTGAAGTCAGAGGTCAATTTCGTCAAATTCACCATTCAGCCCCCCCACCTTTCTATATATATCCTCCACTCTCCTGTGCCTCTTTTTCTCCTCCTCTCTCGAACCCTAGACCTAGATCCAGGGTCTCTTTCTCTTACAAAAAGTTTTCTCAATTTTTTTTAATAAATTTATTATTATTATTTTGGTTTAATTTCACAGAATTCTCAGTCGCTCCTCCATTCTCAATATTCTCCAAAACCCTAAACTAAAAACCCTCTTATCTCTCTCTCTCAGAGCTAAAAAGGTCAGCAAAATACACTATTACAACGTTGCTTTTCAAATTTGATTAAGTTATTTTTATTTATTTTTATTTATTTCCCTGAAAACCCTAGAAATTTGAATTGAATTTATGTTTGTGTGTGTAGGAAGAAGATGGGTGAAGTGAAGGACAACGAGTACGAGGAAGAGCTAGTGGACTTCGAAGACGATGACCCTAAAGCCCTCGACTCCGCCTCTGCCAAACCCGTTTCTGATTCTGCCAAGAGGTATTTTTGTAATTCCCTGTTTGGTTGCTGAGAAAATTAATGGGATATATAATTTGAAAGGGAAAGAAAATGACCCATGTTTGTATTTTTGTTTCAAAGTGCTATTTTTATGTTTGGATAATGAGAAAACTAAGAAACTGAAAGCTTTGTGTCTGATGAGTTATTACTTCAGTAAGTTTTTTTGGTTTTTTATTATTATTTATTGTCACTGTTCTTACTTTTCAAAGATGAAAAACTCACCTGGACTACTATCAAGTGGGTAGAGTAAACCTCAGTGAATTCAGAGAAGTTGAAAGAGAAAAAAAAATGGTATTTAGGGTTTTTGGTGTGGTTTTAGGTTAGATGGGATTGAGGTTTTGCCATTTTGGGGTTTTTATTTTGGGCAAGGAATAAATGGTGTGCTAAAGTGGTGTGAAGTAATGCTTTTCAGTTTCACTTGCTGCACAGCTGATAGATACTTATTTTGGGAATTCTTGGTAACGGTAAAAACGTTGTAGTTGAGTGGATAGTATATTCTTTCCTTTTCTTGTCGTTCTAGTACCGGAATGTTTTGGTCTTCCAAGTCTTGGACTTTTCTGGCTTCATTTATTGTTGGGTTTTGGATGTTGGAAGAGTCATTTGCTCAGCAAAGTTACCAAAATTTCCAAGGATCTGATTTAATAAGTTTTAACCGACGTGCTAGTACGTTAATATTTCATTTGACATTACTCTATTGGTCATGTCTTAAAGGTCCATCTGGCTATTGCAGCTGTTGCTAGGCTGTCCTGCTGTGTTAGAAAAAATAAATTTGCCCATATGCTTTTGGAGTGTTAAATTGTGCATATTTTGGTACTGCTAGTTGATTTGGTGATTGTAATGTGCTGGATGGTTCAATTTTGGTATGGGAAAATCCATATGCATCTAGATAGTTTGTTGAATTCTATATCTGCGGGCAATCTTTTGTACTGATTGTCAACTTTTCTTGTGATGTAGGGGCTATGTTGGGATTCACAGTTCTGGATTTAGAGACTTCCTGTTGAAACCAGAGCTTCTTCGAGCTATTGTGGATTCGGGATTTGAACATCCATCAGAAGGCAAACTTCTATCCAATCTTTTCATAATATCTCAATGGGCAGAATTAATATATTATGGCAACTTGTTGAAATTGTACTGAACTTTCAAAAATTGTCTTCCGGGGAGAACTTGGATGCTAGATGTAGATCTAAGTATATTCATGATGTTTCTTCAAATTTTGTTTTTCTTTCCTATCTTGCACATATGCTGCTTGTCTATTTCTCGCAGTTTCGGTCAGTCTGGCTATATCATCTTGGTTTAATTTTGAATCCTGTAGAATTTTTTTGTGCCTTTCCACCTTGGGGTATTTGGGAGCTTACTCAATTTTTGGACTCTCTTGATCAAATTAGTCGTAATTTGTTTTTGCAACTCTTTCCTTGTGAAACATAAGAAATATATATTTTTTATTTCTCTTTTATATAGAAAGAGCATATTTTAAATGATATTGTGGTTTTTACTGCATATATTTTTGGAGCTCCAAATTGTAACAGAACAGTTAATTATTTCCAGTACCATATTTTCTATTCTGGTGGAAACCAAAAATGTTCTTTGTGATTTGATAAAACCTTGTTTAGTCTTTTTCCCCCCCCCCCCCTTCAAAATGACTTTTACTTGGAGAAGAATACATTTGGCTGACCCTGATTAGTTTTTTGATGAACAGTATCTGTGGACTAACGCTTTGATGTTGTTACAAATGAACCTTACTACTGCCTGTAATTTACCTGTGAAATATGATGTTTGTGTGTGTTGGCATTGGGCTTTTTATTTTGTTGGTAGTGGTTATTGTGATTGGGACTAGTAAGTCGACTGTAGTGTAGGCATGCTTGTTCTTCTGGTTTCTTTCATGCTTGCATCTTCTAATCTTGCATGTTACTTGTGGCTCATGCTGGCCTGAGTTTGACTTTTTCTTTTTCTGCTTTATATCTCATGCAGGTAATTACTACTTCCATATTCATGATTTGGGCCAGAAAACTGGTTTGATAGCCTTTCCATTAAAAGGGTCTGGAAGGTCATTTATACTTACTGAGGATTCGTCTCCTACAATTTTCTTTGGTCTTCATTAGTGCAACATGAGTGCATCCCACAAGCTATATTAGGAATGGATGTCATCTGTCAGGCGAAATCTGGGATGGGGAAAACTGCTGTCTTTGTTCTATCCAGTCTTCAGCAGATTGAACCTGTTGCTGGTCAAGTTGCTGCTCTTGTTCTTTGCCACACAAGAGAACTAGCTTATCAGGTATGTGGAATGATTTTGATAGTTTAAAAATGTCCGAGGATGGTGGTTGACCATTTGAACGAAGTTTATTTGCATGTGCATATATCTCAACATTGTAAGCTGTCATATTTTCAATATTTTATTTCTGTTGCCTAATATTCCTGTGTCCTTTTTTGTTTTGTTTTTATCTTCCACAGATCTGTCATGAATTTGAGAGGTTCAGTACCTATTTGCCTGATATAAGGGTTGCTGTCTTCTATGGTGGTGTCAATATCAGGATTCACAAGGATATGCTGAAAAATGAATGTCCTCATATTGTTGTTGGAACACCTGGAAGAATATTGGCTCTGGCAAGGGAGAAAGATCTTGGATTGAAGAATGTGAGGCATTTTATTCTTGATGAGTGTGATAAGATGCTAGAATCACTGGGTATGGTCTTCTTATTCTTCTTCCGTTTATCCCCTTGTTTATGTGAATTAGTTCTGAAATCTGAATCTTTGCAATTCTCTTGTTCTCTTTACAGCGTATTGCATCATTTGCGATAATAATTTTTTTATTTTAAGCCTTCTGTTGTCCATGTTCTTGTATCTTTTACAGACATGAGGAGAGATGTGCAGGAGATCTTCAAGATGACTCCTCATGACAAGCAAGTTATGATGTTTTCAGCAACTCTCAGTAAAGAGATTCGCCCTGTTTGCAAAAAATTTATGCAAGAGGTGTGATAAGGCATCATAAAGTTATGATATTCTTTGTATTTATAAATGTCATGTCATTGCCTTGTTGGTTGTGTCAATTGTGCAGTTTTGTGGCTTAGGTTTCAATTTGTGTTGTCATTGGCAAGGGAATGAATTTGTAGTTGTAGTGCTTGCAATCTTTTTAGTTTTTCCTACTTCTAGTCTGAACTTTTCTTTGGGCGTAACCACTTCTCTTGATCCTTTTGGTTATATGCGGTTGAGCGATTGTGTTTGTGGGGCCTTAGTGAGGATGTTGGTTCAACTTCTTATTTCTTGGGTAGTAGCTGGATGTATCTATTATTTTGAGAGATGAGTAAGTTCAATTAATACATCATAGTTCAGAAGGATTGACTTTTTGGATTGCCAGTTATTTGTTTATCTATTGTTGTTGAGTTTTGGTTGCTGTAAAATATGGTATTTTGATGCACTTTATATTGACACTCGTTTTTTTCAGCCAATGGAAATTTATGTTGATGATGAGACCAAGTTGACTCTTCACGGTCTTGTACAGGTATCTTCAATGCTTTTTTTTATTTTTTATTTTTGCAATATTTTTGTTTCATCAGTTGACTGTCTCTTGCTCATTCAACTAATGCACATTTTCATTGTCTCTCTGTGCAGCACTACATTTTATTGAAGGAGGCAGAGAAAAACCGCAAATTGAATGATCTTCTTGACGCATTGGACTTCAATCAGGTTGTAATTTTTGTCAAGAGTGTGACCAGAGCTGCTGAGCTGAACAAGTTACTTACCGAGTGTAACTTCCCCTCTATCTGTATCCATTCAGGAATGGCACAGGAGGAGAGGTTTGTCTTCTGTTGCTTGGATTCACTTCTTTATGGAAAGTACCAATGCATTAGTCATTAGTGCATTGATTTTTTAAAATATATGCTGAGTTATGGCTCATTATTTGTCACTATAAATTGAATGGGATGGTTAGATAATCTGTACAAGCCTAAGTTTGTTAGGTCAAAAAAAAGATTTTGATCTTGCTTCATTTATGGTCTGTAGGAATCTTATAAAATCATCTCTCAATAAAATTTCCTTATAAAAATTAAATTGTTCTCCACGTTTTTTGTTTTGCATTTGTATTTGGATTTTTTAAGTTGGTCTAGAATACTTATCAAAAGAAAAAAATTGGTCTAGAATAACTATAAGTAATTAAGCATTTACAACTCATCCTTGATGCTATATTGTGGTTCCTGCTTGTTTGTTTATGTCTTTAAATATGTCCATTTCCTGACCTTAACTTCAACCTTTCTTGCCCATTATATTACTTATGTTATTCCCTTAATTGTGCAGAGGGTGATAACTTAGATGGTTGTCAATGCCTGTGTCTCAAATTTGGCTGAAACTCAATTTGTATGAGCGCTTGTATAGTAACTTGATGTCTAACAGCTCTAGGAGAGTATTTTAACAAGTGGGAAAATGAATTATTTGGTGCATGTATGTGTGCATGGGTGTGCTAGTGTTGGTGAGTGTGGCTTTAGGAAGAAACCTTTTTTTCTTTTCTACTTAAAAACTTTACTTTGGTTCTACCAGGAAGGCTTTTGAAAAGAAAAGAGAGAGTGAGAAAAAGTGGGGGGGGGGGGGGGGGGGGGAAGGGGGTTGGCCGTTACCGTTACTATTATTATTGTGAAAGCCTGTAGGGCATAGAGCTAACTACTCCACTCCACTGTTGCTTGTGTGTTTTGCATAGTTTTGTTTTTGAATATTCATTTTTGGATTTTTTAAGCTGGTCTAGAATAATTGTAAGCTTTTGCAGCAGATTCTTGATGCTTAGTTGAGGCTTCTGTTTGTTTGGTTGTTGTTGAACATATGCCTAATCTTAATCTGAAGCCATTCTATCTATTTCATTGCTTATTTTATTCCCTTATTGTGCAGAGAGCGATAAACTAGATGGTTATCAATGCCTGTATATCAAACATACTGCAACTCAATTTTGATTAGCTTGTATAGTAACTCAATGTCTAATAGCTCTAGGTTAGCATTTTTACAAGTGGGAGAATGGGTGATATGGTGCATGTCTGTGAGTGTGTGCACTAGTGCCTGTGCGCTAGTGTCAAAATAGAAAACTTGCTTTGCGTATGTGGTACCCAACTGCACATTTTGGTGCATTGGAATAATATTGAGTCATCAGTTCTAGCCTAATTATCCCTAAACCCAAAGCAAGTTTTCCTATTTTAACTCTCTCCAACTGTGATCGAATGAGAATGGATAAGAGGCTTGTGGGACGTGAAGGTGTAGGGATGGCTACATTAAGTTGTTCAAGAATAGTGGAATGGTAGCTTTGAGTTATTGACCATTAAAAGTTACGATTAGTCGTTTCTGTTAAAAGTTATTGATCGTGTGTAGCTTTGGCTCTGTATGTTGTTTCTAGGCCTCACCTACCTTTTTGGTAAATAGTTTTTTATTGGTAAGTTATGCGCCCAATGACTTTTGAACCCATGACCTCACCCTCCATGTACATGTGTTCTTTCCATTTGTTTTATTTTCTTGTTCCGCCATAATTTTATCTATCCAGCTGAATGATCAAAGGCTTAGCCTCACGATTTCAGAATTCAATTGGATAAACTTATAATTTATAAATGATATTAAGTTGATTATTCAATTTCTGATTCTGTATGGTATGTCTATTCAGGTTGAAACGTTATAAGAATTTCAAGGAGGGACAATCAAGAATTCTTGTGGCAACAGATTTGGTAGGAAGGGGGATTGATATAGAGCGTGTTAACATAGTCATCAACTATGATATGCCAGATTCTGCTGATACATACCTGCACAGGGTATTTGTTTCATTTGAATACTTCAATTTGATCTGCATATGTTGTTAGTATTGTCGCTAGTTTGGAGCTGAATTTGCCCTCTCTATCCCCTTGGGTTCTGTTTTTCACAGGTGGGCAGGGCTGGTAGATTTGGGACTAAGGGGCTTGCAATTACATTTGTCTCATCTGCATCTGACTCCGATGTTCTTAATCAGGTAATTTTTTTTGCTGAATACAGGTGGAATCAATTTTTCTTTTTTAATGCGCATATTAATTTCAGACTTTACTTTGATGTTTGCCAGGTTCAGTCAAGGTTCGAGGTGGACATAAAGGAGCTTCCTGAGCAAATTGATACTTCAACTTACAGTAAGATCACCTCTTTGCATTTTCTTTAGCACTCATTAGCTTTGCCTTTTTCTTTATCTTGTCCATCTAGCTAGTTGGATTTTGGAAGCATTTCAAGCACTTCTGTGACTGTTAATACAACTCCTTAGGTTTTAGATGATTGAATCTTACACTGTTCTTCTTTTGTATGTAGTGCCATCATGATGGGTTGGTTTTCCGGTCAAGAGTGGTCCAATCTGCAATTAAATTAGAGGATGATATTAGCGGGCAGTTGTGTTTTAGTCATAATGTAGAATATTAAATTTCTTTTTGAGGATTATACTTTCTTCCTTTGTTTTGGAGCATGTAATTCTGAGCCTAGCTAAATTGCCTGTATGACGTTATGCTATTCTAGATGTACGGTATTGATTTTGATTTTTTGTTTGTTTTAGTCCTCAATATATGCTTTAGGTACTAACTATTAAATATTTCATAGACTAGCAAAGAATGAATAATTGGGGTACTCTGGAAAGCTTAGTTTTACTTGATGGGTAAACATCGAAAATCAGTAAGTTGAAGTTACTAGTTGGCAGTCATCTTTTTTAAGTTAATATTGACAGCTCGTTTTTGTTTTTTTTGTATTTGAGTAGATGAATCCGTTATTATATGGTGCTTATTTCCATTTGTTATAGACTTGAAAGTATTGCTTTTGTTGTAGAAAGCTAGATATGTTTAAAAAAAAAAAAAAAAAAATTCGCTTTAGGAAATGTCACATTGATAAGTCATTTTGTTGTTTTTGTATTTGTGAGTAAATGAATCCATTATTATTTGGTGTTTTATTTCCATTTGTTATAGACTTGAAAGTATTGCTTTTGGTGTAGAAAACTAGATATATCAAAAAAAAAAAAAAAAAAAAACCCCTTTGGTTTTTATTGAAAAAAAAAAAGTGAAGAATGTTCTGCATGCTCTAGAACATGGCTTGTTACATTGTATCTTTTGTTTTGTTTTGTTTTTTAATTGATATCTCTTATTTTATTTGTCATAACATAATGATTACTAGTTTAATGAAACCATAGGCTGAATTGCCTCGAATTTAAGATGACTTGAAGAATGGTGTCCTTTGACTTTGGAATAATTAATTGATGCCTTAAGAGCTTTAGTTTAGAAAATATATTTAGGACATTTTTTATAGAAAAAGAAAAAAAAGTAATTAATTTTGGTAGTAGCTTTCTATATTTCTAATAAATGTGGTATAAATGTTTTAAAAAAATAGTTCATTAACAAATGCTTTAAAGGCAATTATTAACAAGTATAAATTTAAACTTTTGTCCCTAAAATTATGTAACTGGATCTCTTCTTTTCATTCATGCTCATTGATGATGTGTCCATTACAGATCTCTTAGGCTTAAGCTTAAAACAACGTAGTTTTGATACCCTGAAATTAAACTACACAGATTTTGGCCTACTAATATTATTAAACATTTTAAATTTATTCTTTTCGTCCATACCCATTATGACAGGGCCATTAGGCGTCAAGTAAAACTTAATTTGTGGTTGAATTTGGAATAATGGAGAGTGGGTTGTTTTTGTTTGAATGTTGAAGTTGGAAAAGCAAGATATATGGGTTTTGACCATTGATGATCATGCAATCGATGGAGCGCATGCATATGTTATTTTTGAAAGAAAGGCATGCATGTATTATTTTTTAAAGAAAGGTGTTCTTATTTTATTTATTTATTTATTTAAATTTTGAACAATCTGTAATATTTTAAAATAGTTTTCTTTCAAATTATTACCACATAAATTCGGAATTTATTCATTATGTGACACTTGCTAGTAACTTAACCCAAAATAAAGGCAATGGTGTGCTTAATAGGGGATATTTGGCATTTAGTCTGATTTTGCAAACAATTTTGTTAATTTAATTTGTGGTTGAATTTGGAATAATGGAGAGTGGGTTGTTTTTGTTTGAATGTTGAAGTTGGAAAAGCAAGATATATGGGTCTTGAGCATTGATGATCATGCAATCGATGGAGCGTATGCATACTACATAAATTCGGAATTTATTCATTATGTGACACTTGCTAGTAACTTAACCCAAAATAAATACAATGGTGTGCTTAGTAGGGGATATTTGGCATTTAGTCTGATTTTGCAAACAATTTTGTTAGTTGATAGATTTTGCAAACATATTTGTAAAGTAACATCTTGAATGCAAGAGACTCGGTATCAATGATAGAACTTGAGTCTCTAAAATTCGAGTTCCTTCGAAAAAAGACTAGGAGAAACACTCAGGCTAACTGATCATTCTTCTTCTCTCTAGATTTGATCTTTCTTCTCTTTAGATCAAGCCCAAATCGGGTCTTGGAGGCCAAAGTTGATTCTCTTTGGATCTGCAGATTTGATCCTTTGGTGCTTCTCTGCAGGTGTTCTCTTTTGTTCTTCTTTGCTTCTCTTTCTTCTTCTTCTATGTTCTCTGCTTCTCTTTCTTTTTTTCTCCTTTTTCTCTGCTCTTTCTTTTTCTCCTTTTTCTTTGCTGGGTCTGTTGTACTATTGTTTATATAGAACTCGAGTTTTCAAGACTTGATTTCCCTCGTTGAAATTGAGTCTAGTACACTTGAGATGTTATTTATCAAATATGTTTTTTTTTGTCAACTAACGAAATTGTTGGTAAAATCAGGCCAAATGCCAAAAAAAAAAAAAAAAAAAAAAAAAAAAAATCCGTACTCAGTACCATATACAAGTAAATTTTTGTTCTTTGTTTTCATATATAGAAATATAATAAATAGTAATGATCATTAGTTATATCATCTATGTTAAAAAACAGAAAACTAATAGTATTTTAAGCCTTCCATTTTAGTCAAGCCTTCCCTTGGTGCAACATTTAATTCGGATGGTCTTTACAATAGTTCTATTCTCCCTACTAATTCTGTTTAGGCTATGGATTATAGGAACAAGTGTAGTTGAATGAGATTGAATATGATGTATTTATTGTTTGATTGCTAACACATCTAGTGATTCATTTGGTTGGAGTAATAAAATTGAACTCTCCCACTCTGACTTGTGTATCAAATGAACTCTATTTTATTGCATATGAGTGATATGGAAAAGATTCCTCTTCCTTCTTCAATCAAACGTTTAGGTTGATGCATCTAGATACATAGTAATCTTAAGATTATAATTTTAAAATATTTTCTCTAGTGCATTAGCAAAAAATGCTTACCTGTAAATTTTACTAGTTAGAGGTGAGAATAAATGACTCTTCTCTAGAAAGGTTCTATACGTTATTAAAAAAAAAAAAAAAAAAAAACTTACATATCATAAATTATAAGATTTGAAGGTATAGTATGAATTAAATAATCAAGAGTCTTGAAACAACATTTAATTTTCTTGGTAGGAATCTTTTGTAGTTTTTATTTATTTATTTGTTTAATATCAAACAAAATTAAGCAATTAGCCAAATATTACTAGAACTGATTTTTTTTTTTTTAAATTATTATTTATATAAGTATATTAGAATTGAATGTAATTCTAAAGTCGTTGACTGCTACCTAATTTGATATGGCAGATGAAGTTTGATTTCAAGTATTTAGAGTCCACACATTTGCCAGTCATCCATGGTGTCTTTGAATTGTGCGTAAATTGGTCTGCTATTATTTCTGCTATTGATTGCATCTAAATATTTATCTAAATCAAGGTCATATTTTTTATTCTTGAATCCATAGTTCGTGATTCAATATTCTCTCATACCCTCAAAAGTGTTTAATAAATTGTTTGAGCCAAACTGAAAAAGTGACTTGGGCTATATTACAAATGGCAACACAATTATCAAAATCAATAATAATATAGAGTATAGAGAATTGAATTTTAGAGGCAGCTATCATACTCTTAAATGGTTAATTAACAAATATTCTGAAAGTACCTTTTAACCTAAACCTAAAAAAATATAGTTTTAGTTTCGTGGCTTGGAATTGTAAATGAGTGTTTTATTAGGCTTGTAAGACATCATGGTTTGTGGATTCTCATTCAACTAAAAGTTAATTTGGAAAAATTTAGTGATTGGATTCAAAGAGTCCAAGTCCTTTGTGGTTGACTTTTAGTATGAAAAATGTTTGTCTGCAGTCACTCAAGCGAAATGAAGGACCTTTTGTGTTCTTTGCTGTCGTACTTTCCCCCTAATTTATTATGTTGGTGTCTCATAAATTTGGAAAAAGAGTCAAAAGAATCTGTACCCAAAATTATATAATTTTTTTTTTATGAGTATGCTTTTTAACATTTATGGGGTGATCATTTGAATAGGAAGCTTCTATTCAATATTTTCTCAAAAAAAAAAAAAAAGGCGATGATTGCAATAAAAACCAATAAAACACAAATGCAAAATTTAATAATACACACAAGCAAAAAATATAGAACATAATTATGCAATAAATTAGTTAAAATGATTAAATGTTTGTGAGTTTATTTAATTGTTTAAATATGTTCACATACTAAATTATATCAATCATAATAATTCACATTTCCTTTGTTTTTAATAATGACATGTAATATAACTAATTCTCAAATAATATGACTTTGTTCGCGAACTATAAAGATAAGCTTTTACATAATATACTCGCATACTGCACAAAATATCCAATACTAATTTCTATGGTATAAAATGAACTGTGGACATGGTTTGTTATAGTTGCTATACCCTTGCATTTTTGTAAAAATTAGGCACCCTTTGTGTACATATCTTTAATGTGCTGATAATTCATTTTGCTTGGTAGATTATTATTATTATTTTTATAATCTATGGTAATTATTATTATTATTATTATATACAATAGTTGATGACATTTGACTATTAGTTGATCTTAGAGCATCCACATCAGTTCGTGGAAAAAAATTTTCATTTTACAAGTTTAAAACTTACTTTTTCTATTTTATACACTTATTTTTACAAAACACTTACATCAGTTTGTTTATTATACACATTTATTCAAATAAAATATTCATTTCTTTAACCCAATGCTACAGTATTACAGTGCCAGGCAAAGTCATGCTACAATACTGGGGAGAGAGAAAAAAAACTATTAAAAAATCATATACACATGTTACAGTGCCCGTGTAAATTTACACAGGTACTGTAGCTCATTGATAATTTTAGAAGATTTTGCAAGATTTTAGACGGACTAATGTGGGCTGTTTTTGAACAAAAATGTGTAAATTTGAGCATTTTTTCTATTACACACACTTATACATGGACGTGAATGCTCTTATAATATATTTTTGCTATATAAGTTTTGGTCGTCTCGCAATATTACACATAATTTTCATTAATTTATTTATGATGTTAATAGGAGAGTTTTAAACTGACTATTACTCAGCAAATGGAAGAGTTTTAAACTAACTACTACTTAGAAACATGGAAAGTTTTAAACTAACTTCTACGTATGTTACTTAACCATTTAAATTATATTTGTTTTTAGCTTTTTATTTTAATTTTATCCCATAAAATAAAACCCTTGTTTTGTGCTAAGAGCCTTGTAGCTCTGGCACTTTTTAGTATTTTCAAGACATCTATAGTTCAAATCTCCCATTTTTCTGTTATAACAATCGAATAATTAAAAAACAAAAAAAAATCATTTTATATTTAAAATCTCCATTACAATCTCTTTTTTTTAGAGAACTCTCCATTATAATCTTGACACATCTTATTTTATTTTAATTCTAGAATATATAGTTTTATTTTATTTTTATATTTGATAATTTGATAGTTAAATTGGGAGAGGGGGGATTTGAATCCTAGAGGTCAAGGACACACCAAAAGGTAATAAAATGAACTACAAAACTCTTGACAAATATATAATTTTATATATAAACACGATCATAAATAATTTCTAATAATAGAATATTTATTTTCATATACAAATATAACCATAATAAATGATTATAGATAATTACTATAATTATGAAATTTTACATTTAGACAAAAAAAAAAAAAAAAAAAGAAGAGAGAAAAAAATCCTATGTTATACTTTCTAGTGCATTGTGGGTACTGACTAGCAGGGACGAAGACATTAATTGACCAGGGGCAATAGCCCCCCCTAAATTTTTTTTTTTAAAAAAAATATATCAATGTGTATATATATATGTGCATTAATTTTAGCAATTTTGTTCTATAAAATTACGTTTTTTCCCCTTAATAATATCATTAATTCTTTTTAGAGTAACATTATAGTTATAAATTTATTTACAATATTTTTATAAACGGTTGAGGTACAAATTCTTATTGGTTCACATCTAGGCTTATTACTTACATCACTTTTTTACTTACCAATAATCACTCAGTATATCAACAATATACCTCTAGCACTTTTCTCATTTTAAAGGCCATTAAAAAAATTTATAGATCTAAAATTTTAAAGCCTCGAATCCTATAGCCGTAGTTAAGAAATGCGGCTATAGACCTATAGGGGCCTATTGCTGCGTAGTACATGCCAGGTTTGAAAATGTGATTATAGGAACTATAGCCAGAACCTATAGCTGCATTTTTGGGGTCTATAGCCGCATTTTTGAAACGTGGCTATAGACCTGTTTTTGTAGTGAACATATACTAGCACAAAAATCAGCAACATTTGTGCAACAACAAAAATCACTAATAGCAAAGCTAAAAAAAATTAAGTCCAATTAACTAATTTTACTCAAACAAACAGCTGGTCCTTTAAAAAGTTTTAAACAGAATAATTGTCTTTATCCATCAAATGGACACATCAAAAACTAAAAAAAAAAAAAAACCTCCATGGCTAAGAAGCTGTTGAACTAGAGGTCAGAGTCGCCTCCCTTAACTCAAAGACCTGGCTTCGTCCTTGCTAACTAGTTATTATAATTATCATCATCATCATTAACAATAAATCCTATCAATGATAGGTGTAAGAACAAGCTAAGCTACGGATTGGATTTGATGAATGTAGCCTTGATTTTGCATATTTGATTGCCAAGCTCTCTTTTGCCATTTGGCAGTCCTCACCAATAGACCTTCTGTTACTTGATCAAAAGTAATTAATGTGCAGATAGGAACAAAGCGAGAATGAAAAGATTTTCATAAAACTTAAAATGGAATTCCACTTTTGTTTTGACCTGATTGGTAAAATTTCTTGTCAGGTAATAAAGGGTTAATTAGGTTCTGAATGATCTGTTTAATTACATAAAAAGGAAATACATCTGTGACTTATTTGATCTAACAATTTTAATTGAATGAAACCTATAGATTTCAAATCTTATCCAAGCTATCATGAAAGGAAAATTGCATTCAGAGATTGTTTGTTCACGTAAATTATGAATTCCCTATGGTGACCAAAGTGAATGAAAATGACGCCTTAAATACTAGGCGAAACTACACTATTAGTCCCTGAAGTTTGCTCTATGTACGCAATTGGTCCTTCAAATTTGAAGTAAGCACAATTAGTCCCTTAAATTTTAAAATTGAGTTGTATTGGTCATTTTACTAATTGTTGTTAATAATGTCATTTACGTGGCTAACGGAACAATGACTGGACAATTTTTTTAATGGTGGCATATTTTTTAATTACATGGCATGTTTTTAATTAAAAAATTATAGAAAAGCTGTCAGATTCCAAAATATTCAGACATTAATTTCTTTGGGTGAGGCTCTCCTCCCGTTTAAAACTCTCCCATTTTAATATAGATGAAAGACACGTGGTAGATAAACAATCTAAAGGCTAAAAATATGCCATGTCATTCTCTCAATTTTTTTTCTCTTTTTCCCTTCTTTGCCTCTTTCTCCCGTCAGCACTCTTGAGCATCAGAGGTGTTCAGTTCAAAACATGTTGGAAATTTTTTGTTGCAGTTTGGTTGCGAGGGACACACCCAAGAAACTGTGGCTGTTGGGACTGATGTGGCGGTGAGTATTGTGGCTAGAGCGTTGACGCCGTTGAGGCTAGCTAGGTCCGGCAGTGGTGCACAAAACGGAGGTCCTCCGATGAGCTTGCGGTAGAGCGAAACTAAATAAGTTGGGCCGTTTGGTTCAACGGCAGAGGCTGGGTTTTTTTAATGTGGGTTTGGTTTCTCTAGATTTGCGAATATGGGTAGAATGAATATGCCTTGTGGGTGGTTTCATGGGTTGATAGTGCTTTTTTATTTTAATAGATGGTGGTTTTGGAGAGTTGGATCAGATTTGATGTGAGTTTCAGGCATGAGAATTCACTGATAAATCCCACCATCAATAAAAGTTCATGTGTTTTAATCGATGGAAAGGCAAGTCCTGCGCCTTTGCCATCGTTTCCGATTTGCTGCAAAGTCGTTGTAAGACGCATATCATCTCCAATGGCTCCATCCTGTTTGCTCAAAGTCGTTGTTGCATCTGTGGTGGCCCCAGTGGGTTTGAACATGTAAATTTAGTTAGTAATTTTTTAATTAAAAACATGCCACGTCATTAAAAAAAAGTGTTAAGTCATTGTTCCGTTGGCCACGTAAGTAACACCGTTAACACCCGTTAGTAAAAGGACCAATACAACTTAGTTTTAAAACTTAAGGGACTAATTTTGCTCGCTTCAAACTTGAAGGACCAATTGCGCACATAAGACAAACTTCAGGGACCAATAGTATAGTTTCGTCTACTTTAATAGAACTCTTCAGTCCTGTAGACCTTACTGTATTCCACAAAGGAAATTCATCATCTGACATTTTCCATGGTAATCCAATTTATGTAGCTCAAGTTTAGTCTAAATTTACCATTAGGAAAGGCTGATAACTTGTACGCTAGTTCATGCAGGAGTTCTATTCTATTCTACGCATCATGGCCATGGTCTCAGTGACGTTAATTTGGATTACTGCTAAAGCTCAAGTTGAATATTTTAACGTTATGGATTACAGAGCAAAAGGTGACGCTGTCACAGATGATTCCATGGTTCCATATTCTTTAGTTGATGAGAAGTTAATTTTTCGAAAAAGTTTGGTGTTTTAAACCTGTTTTGAGCTATCATACTCCAACTTATTACGTGGTGACTAAAAAAATATTTCATATTTAGTTTTAGTTACATGCATTTTTTAATAATTCATATGACTTATTTAAATAATTCACATGATTTTGTTTTATAAATTGTTACATAATGAGTTGGAAAAGATAACTCCTAACATGTTTGAAGCCACACTTTATTCTTAATTTGTTGACCTATTATTTTCTTAGGCTTTTAGAAATATCATATTTGAACTTTGATTAAGTTTCAATTTGGCCCCTAAATTTTTTATTTAAATAATTAAGCCGTTAAACATTAATTAGTCTAATGACAAACCAAATTTTCTCTTTAGAATGTTATTACAAATCAAAATTTATTGATAATTTAACAAAAATCATGTATACATCACCCAATTAAATTCGTAAGGTTTTAATGAAAAAATATTAATAGAATATATTTGATTTGTTGCAAACCTTTTAAATGTGTGTGTGTATATATATATCCAAGAAGTTAACCGATTATAATAAAATTTCAAGAATTCAAGTTGACACTCACATTAAGACTTGAGGGTGATAAAAATTCTTTATTTTTCTTTCAATTTTAAGCATTTCTAGTTTACTAACATGTTAATACTTTGGTATATCAAGGCATTTTTGAAGGCATGGAATGATACATGCAATGCAGAAACGGGAGAACCCACTATGCTTATTCCTAGAAAGGAATTTTTCTTGCGACCAACAACCTTTAGCGGTCCTTGCAAGTCTCAAGTTTATTTTGCAGTAAGTCATAAGAAGTATAATTTGAATTTGAATTTGAATTTTATTTTTATCTTAGATTTAATAACTGAGATTTATTCAATGGCCAAAAATGTTGGGAGCTTAATTGTTTAGGTAAATAATTTTTGCTTGCTCAGAATTTATGATCAAGCTTAAAGGCCTTGGGTTTGATTAGGGGCTTTTACATTATATTTCCCAAAAGAGGTTCTTGCTTCTCAAGATGACATGCCATTATTGTGATCCATGGATACTACCCCTGGCAAATGTCATGTTTGTTAATCCTTCATAAACTCTTTTTGCATGCTGTTTTGTCATGAATACCTTAGTTGTATCATGTATGTGTGCATGAACATAGAGCTAGAGCTAGCGTAAAATTAGTTCAACCTCAAATGTTTCCTTTTTATTTTTAGACCTTATTTCTTCGTTTTCCTATATATTGCCTGAGATCATAAAAGAAAAATAAATGTACAACATAATGAGTTCATTACACTTGATTTAAAATTTATAAGCCTTGGGTTTGATTAGGGGCTTTTACATTATATTTCCCAAAAGAGGTTTCTTGCATCTCAAGATGACATGCCATTATTGTGATCCATGGGTACTACCCCTGGCAAAATGTCATGTTTGTTAATCCTTCATAAACTCTTTTTGCATGCTGTTTTGTCATGAATACCTTGGTTGTATCATGTATGTGTGCATGAACATAGAGCTAGAGCTAGCGTAAAATTAGTTCAACCTCAAATGTTTCCTTTTTATTTTTAGAACTTATTTCTTCGTTTTCCTATATATTGCCTGAGATCATAAAAGAAAAATAAATGTACAACATAATGAGTTCATTACACTTGATTTAAAATTCTAAGTCCATATAAAATATTAAAGTAGAAGCTTAGTAATGATCTAAATAAATAAGATTCTAATTGCATTTTCTAATTTTATGAGGAAAATCTATCTGATTTGAAATTACTTCTAACTCAATTTACTTAAAGCTTATTTGTAACTAAACCAAAATTTCCTCAATTTGTTTTTACCAAAATTTATTATTAATTATAATATATCTCTTTAAAAAAATGATAAATTAAGTTCTCTTTTTAAATATATTTTTCTATCTACTAACATAATAACAAAATAGAATAATCAAGACTACACAATTTACATAGAATAACATATAAATCCACGCTACTTTTCTTTTTCACTAAAATAGAATAATCAAGACCAAACAATTTACATATCCTACAAAGTTATATCGATAAAAGTATTTTAGAAAAGTTGACAAAAATTAAAAAAAAAGAAGAAATATTGTGCAAGTATTAAATTAACTTATATATATATATATATAACTAATTGTGTTTATTTTGAAATGCATTCCTACGAATGCAGAAATAATGAGAATAGATAGATTAAAATCATAGTTGCTAGTATCACATGTATTATATTGTGAATAAAATGTTTCGATCATAAAGGTGTATTAAAACTACTCATGAATCATATGATACATAATTTTGAATTGTATGAATCATATTGCATCGTAAAATTGTACAATACAAAGATATGTAGATTTAAATTGGGTTTTTTTTTTTTTTTTTGGTTAGAATTTGTGCTTTTATTTGAGCACAACAAATTGTTAGACTTGTTTTTAAACCAAAATTATTGGGACACTTAATTGAGAACAATAAAATAACACGTCCATGACTTTTTTGTTTTGTTTTTCCTACTAACTTTAATTGGACTACACACTTAACACTTAACAGTTCACCTTCATATTTGCATTTTTCTTTTTTATACTATGAATAATGTATCAAATGACAATCTAATTATTATTTTTTATTTTGTTATTGTTATAAGTCTAAGAAGCTAGAATGGCAAGAAGAAATATAAAGGAAAAATTATTAAAATAAAAAGACAAGAAGAGATGGTAAATGTTGATGATGAAGAAGAAAAAGTCATTAAATAAATAATTTTGCAAGATGATGAGCCTAATAATAACATTGACTTAGATGTAGATGATTAAGCAAGATAATGAATATAATGAAAATAAATTATTATTTTGGATAATATGTCATGTGTTATCAGTTTATCACTTTTGAATTTTATCAATTTGATTGTGTATGTTATAAACATATATTAATTTGGTTTATTTAGTTAGCTTTATTAAATACAAGATATGATTAGAAATGCTCTAGATAGTCTTAAAAAAAAAAAAAAACACTTTTGAGAAAATTTTTGTTAGGACATATATGTTTTAACTTGATTAAGAACATATGTCACTTAGTTATGTAAATTGGCTAATCCTTTGACAAAACGCACTCTACTTGTAATTGGGTAGTTCTAGGTGTTTTTAATACTTCAAGAAACAATGTTTCAAGGTCAAGTGTTGAAGTCATCAAGTCTGTTCAAGAGAAAGCAAGCTGAAGTGCAAGGTTTTTAAAACTCGACACCTTCTCGACAGCTACCTCAACACCTGCTATCTGTCGAGATTTAAAAATTCAGATTTCCAATATGATTTTCTTGGGATCCATGAATATGTTTTTGGGCCTTCTTTTCTTCTAACCCTAAACATATAAAAAGATTATTTTAAGAGCTGTCAAGTGTAACACAAGTTGCATTATCATTGAGCAATCTCTGTTCAAGCAAATTGTGATCAACAGATGAAGTTCTTGACCTAGTTCATCTTCCATCAAGAAGTTGCTGTGTATTTGCACCGTAGAGTTTTGTAACCAAGCATCTTCTTGCTATTCATCATAAAGGATGAACTGAAGAACTTTGCAACTAACCATTCTTCCTCAGTTGGTGTTCTGAAGTCGCGTACTTGGATTCGCGCATTGGTTAGTCACGTACTTGGGAGCCGTGCATCAAAGGTGGAGACTGTCACTATAGATCAAGTCCAATTGGGTATTGGGGTAAGGGTTCAACTGTAGGTTGGTAAGGTACTTGGGATTCCTTTACTTGTAACCGCTTGATTTGATAATAGTGAAGTTTCGAGAGTGGTGACCTGAAAATCACCCGGTGGGGTTTTTGCCGTTAGGGTTTTCTCCATTCGTAAACAAATCACCGTGTTATTTATTTTCCGCTGCATATTTAGTTGTTGGTGATTTGTTTGTGCTTCCATAAAATTGCATGATTAATTGATTAATTAATTACTTGGCTAAATTAATTAATTAGGGTTAATCACAAGGGGTCATTCAGATTGTGACCTATCAATTTTAGTTAGTTGACAAATGGGATTTTTTTTTGCAGTTATTGGGATATTTGCACCTTCTAGTCCTAAGCATTGGAAGGATTTCAATGATGTTGTGAAATTTATAGAATTTGAACATGTGACTGGGCTCTACATAAGAGGTTTTGGCCTAATAGATGGTCGTAGAAAGGAGATAGTATATCATGTTTTGGGTGTATATGCTATCTTTCTTACAGTAACTAGGTTCCACATAGTTGTAAGACCCAGCTGCTGTGAGAAAGATGACATATACACCCGAAACATAATATAATTTTTCCGTGGAAAGGGCTGGTGGGATATCTCATGCAGATATCATCCTGACCTTAAGGTACATCAAATACTTTTTTTTAGTCCACAAGCATATATAGTCATTCCCAATTCAGATTTCCCTGCTATATACTTTTGGTAATTTTAAAATTTCTTCCAAATTGTTTTTCACCCAAAAAAAATTGTAACAAGGTTAATTTTTCTACAGGATTGTGGCGGAGGTGCACCTACGGTATGTTTAAAGCTGTTTTTATTATTATTATTATTATTGAAAATCAATGTTTAGACCCCTAAGTCGAGTTAGTAACAATTATATTGATTTTTCTATAAATGTATTTGGGTAGTTACTAAACCAATTTCAAATATAATATAGATAAAGCAAATAATCAACAAAAACAAAACAACTCTTTCCTGCATAGACAATAAGTTGTTCATGAAGTGAAAATCCAATCAGAAAACACCTCTGGGGCCAAGCCCAACTCATCAAATCCACGATAAAGATTCGTATTTACTTGCAAAACTTCCCTTGCATGTAAAGAGACACTGTACTCATGCTCTC
>OY770008.1:28010817-28255817 GCA_963669245.1 Quercus cerris | reverse complement strand
AAAATAGCTAAAAACGTTCTAAATAATAAAAGCCTAAAATTAAGGTAGATCTGGTCCAAAACTAGATGTTCCAGACTAGGAAAAATATCTATTAACTGATATGGAGTTGGAAAATCAATCAGTCATTAATCCACGCCATAAATCATGCTCAATTAAGCCAGATTAGCCCTCAATAGCTTGAATTAAATTTATTATGCCTTTATCTTCCTTTGCGCTAAGCTTCGAATGTCCTCTGTTAGAATCAGTCCAAATCTCTTGAATCAGCCCATTAAGTGCTTCTTTGATCTTCTTGAATCTTGCTTTAGTAATAGGCTCAACTAGAACATGCAATGGATCCTTGAATGCTTGTTGATTCTCATCACAATGACATCCACATGAGCCAAATTAAAATAGTGAATAGTCCCCAAACCCATATTCTTCTATTGGGATGCAGTGATGTTGAATTCCAAGGCCTAAACATAATATCTCCCGATGAGAGTCCAAACACAGATGGGATTCATATTCAAGCTTCAAATCATATATTCATCAACAACTCATTTATCGGTGTTGGTAATTGTCTTCCCTTTTGCCGTTCTAAATCTCTTGCATTTTATTGGGATTCCTAAACACGAATGTTTATATATATATATATATATATAATATTTGATAGTTAGGGAATTTAAATCATGAATGTTTTTTTGGAAAATATTAGGAGATGTCAATCAATTAAGTTACAAGGCTATTGACACTTAGTTATTAGATTGAATGATTAAATTCATAATTCCTTAATAGTTTGTTTTTTTTTGGAACAGTCATTAATTTAACTTGGTATATTAGTAGGAGGTCGTGAATTCAAAACCAATGCTAAGGGACAATCACTCACTCTCAACTCCCTAGTTTCGCACTGAAATGTAACTCAACATTATGTTATGCTTATAAAACTTTTAAAAATGCCAACTCTCTTTTGTTATTGTTATTTTTAGTTTTTTAATTCTTACAGTAAGATGCCATTTGTTCCACCTTAAAATGTATTTGTTAGAAAATTTTTTTAGCTGAAATAATTTCAAGAAATATTATTTATTTTTAGGTATTGTGTTCCTCAAACTTTTTTGGAAACCATTTTTTGACATTTACTTTAAATGATTTTTATTATTTAAATAGAAATTGATTTTGGTTTGAAAAAGTCGCCCTAAACACCCAGAAATGAGGAAAATTTGTTCTAGAAATTTTTTTTGATTGAAACAAATGGGGCCAAAAAGAAGGATGGTATTGAACCTATGTTCTCTCTTATGGCAGAATAAAAAAATGCTACTTAACTACAAGGCTGTTGGTATCTAACTCTTTTGTTAGTAATTGATATATTTTGAACGGTTTTTAGACCCCTTAACACAACCAGATTAACTTAGTTAATTAGCCAAGTGATTAACTTAGTCAAATTATGCAGATCTAGGTTAACACAATCAAACAATCATATCAAGTATAAAGCAGCGGAAAAGTAAATAACACAATGATATGATGACCTAAGAAACCACAAGGTAAAAACCTGGGGAGGATTTGACCTAACTATCCTGAAGGTAAACTTGAATCCATTATCTTGAAAGAATCGAAATTCATACAATAAGACTTACAAGCCCCTCGCTTGACTTCTTATTGCTACCCACCAGTAGAACTAACTGACACGACTACGTGCAAGCTCCGAGACCATAGACTTCTTCTTTCTTGGATTCTCCACCAGATACAAGCACACCCGTTTGTGTTTCTTTAAGTTTCAATGGTAGCAACTGAGTTGATCATTAAGGTGTACATAACATCTTCTCCTTGAAAGCCCTAAGCTTTGCGTAAAAGAAAGCTCTTCTAAATCTCACAAGAGATTTACATAAAACATTAATATGAGCAACATAAGCAACCTCTAAAACGTGACTAGGATTTGCCTTATATACCTTGGCAAAGCATAAAACCCTAAAATGTTTTAAAATAGGCTAGGGCTGAGTTGGAAATCTGTAGAAAAAAACATTTTGGCCGAGATTCGATCGATCGAGCCTATGCTTCGATCGCTCGAGCTAGGCCAAAAGTCACTAATGCTTTCTGCAGCCACTCGATTCCAACTTTACATAAATGCACAACTTTGAGCAAGTCTAAACAAGACTAAACAATCTGTTTTGATCATGGTTTGCCAACAATACAAATTAGAGTTCTAAATACATAAATTTCTAAGTCTTTAGAACCTAACAAACTCCCCCTTTGGCAATCCATGACAAAACACAACTAAAAGCTCAAAGTTTACAAAATAAAGCCCTTTACCAAAACAAAAAAAAAAAAAAAAAAAAAAATGCTCATAACAACAAATTCAATCCTAACTACTATCCATCAGTTGCAAGTGTAGACAGTAGCTCAATTGAATTAACCTATGTTTCCTGAAATACTCAACAAACGCATAAATGCATGTGTGACAGAAAAACTGTAAAACAACAAATATGTAAACTAACTCTCCCCCTAAGTTAGATACATCAAAAACAAAGTTAACTCCCTTTTAACAAAACATTCTTGTATTTTCCACACAACACAAAATAAAGACATATATCAATGAATAACTCATCAATATAAATCAATAAGAAGTGAACACAAGAATCATATAAAACAATAAATGTAACTGGAAGTAACATGAAAAACCCACCAACAATACATCTAGAGCCAAAAGAATGTAAATACAAGATATATAGCTCCTAGATACAATCTAATCACCACAGGCTCCAAAAAAAAAAAAAAAACACACACACACACAAAACTCTCCCTAAACAACAAAAAACTCTACAGGCTCATCAAAAACTACTCCCCTTTTTTGTGATGGAATGCCAAAGGGCAATCATAACCCATCATCAAAAGGAGGTGGTGAAGGAGAACATCGAGAAAGCGCCAACTCTGCATGCAAATCATGAACCTCGTTGAGCAAGTCTAACAAAATCTTTCCATCAGCCACTTGAATAATCAAGACATGATCCAACGTACGTCGAATGTCTGAATCATCTGAAGTAGTCGGTGGAGGAACATTAGCAGCAGTAGCAACACTAGATGCCTTGGCTTGTGCATCACTTGTAGAAGAGGGAGGAAGGGTGCAACATCAAAAGACCTAACACGAGGAGGCCTCAAATGAGCAGCCCTTAGACGAAGAAAAGAGGCACCTATGGGACCAGTAATATGGACGGGTTCAGAAGTGGGGAAACCATCTAGACCTAAAAACAACAAAATCCTATGAATGAAGATAGGATAAACAAGGGCGTGACCAACAACGCTACTCCTATGAATCTCGTTCAAAGAATGAAGAAATAGATGAGGAAAAGAAATAGAAGCACTAGACATAAGTGCATACAAAAATACACATCTCTCAATAAGGATGGTGTGGAGATGAGAGATAGGTCACAAAGAATGACCTGCTATCCTAAGAAAAAGATAGGTAATCTCAGGAAGCTCAGCGGACGTGATCTGAGGATCGGAACCCCATTGGATAGAAGACCCAGTGATGTACGACATAACGTCATCAAGGGGTGGAGACTCCTCATAAGGATAGTCCGGCTGCCTAATGACCGGGACCCCAAGAGCATCAGCCACTACATCAGGAGTAATAGTGAACTCTACACCTCGTATCCAACTCCTAACAAGGGTGTTGGAATCATAGACGTGACAAGAGAGGTTTGAATAGAACTCTCTAATGAGGGCAGTCAGAGGTGGATGATCTATCTCCAACAAGGACAACCAACCTCGACTCTCAAAATTAGCCCTAATGGCTGGATCAACCTCATCTAGAATAACAGAACGCTTAGCCTAGATCTTCCTCTTACTGTTCAGCTTATCAAAGGCTTCTATACTCTTGGCATCCTTAAACAAGTCACTCCTAGAGGGTGACACAGAAGAAGTGGAGGGGGTCCTATGGGCTCTAGTTTTCCTAGGCATGGTGCTAAGGAAGGACAAGGACACACAACAGAACCAAGAGAAAACAAACAAAAGGAAAAAAAACCAAGGGTAGACTGCAAGTTAGCACAAAACAGATATAGAACAAAAATCTATATGATGCATGAACAAATTAAATGTCATGATGCATGTTCTAATGCAGTGAAACTAGGTTCAATTTAAGTTCAAATTCACAAAATTGGCTTGAGCATAGAGTTTCTAACAAAAACCCCAAAAAAATTTGAAAACCACTTGAATGTTTTGAAATAAATTGACGAATTTTTCATCACACAAGTTAGAAAACAGATTAGAATGATCAATTATATCAAAACAACGAGCCAATTTCATCAATTTTAACCCAATTGAACAAAATCACCAAATTGGATTCAATACAAGCCTTAGAAATTGTAATTTTTTACAAAACCACAAATTGATCAAATTAACCAACATATATCATGAATATATCCATATAGCAACAAAACCCAATGATCAATTTCACAAAATAAGGCTTGATTAAACAAAAACCCCAATTTATGCAAAGTCCGAAAATTTATCCAAAAACCATGAGAAAAATGCATGAAAACATGAAAAACAATGCAAAAGAAAGGGTATAAAGGTCTTACCGGCCTTAGAGGAGAAAAACCTTGCAAAAATTTGGGAGGAAAACAACAAAAAAATGGTGATTGTGCTTTGCTGAGTCGGAGAGAGAGAGAAGAGTTGAAATTTTTTTTGAAAAAGTGTTTTGAACAGTTCAAACACTGATTTTTAAAAAAACCTGATTCGCGATATTTGATTGATCGAAAAATAGTTTCGATCAATTAAAATAGACAGAGGCTCACAGAAATTTTTAAACGCAATTTCGATTGATCGAAAAACAGACTTGATCGATCGAAATTGTAAAAAAAAAGAATTTTTGAAAATCAACAGAGTTTGACACAATCTCTCCTCAAAGCATTGAAAAAGATGAAACAAATGCATGAGTATGAGATGAAATGATTTTCACAAACCCAAGATTTAAACCCAATTCTCCCAAAAATTTAGATGTCAAGCAATCTCCCTTTTTAAATGCTCAAGCAACAAATCAGTTGTGCATAAAACTCAAAGTATTTTTCAAACTTGGTTGGTCAGACCAAAAACACACACAATAACATGTACAATGTTTTATCAAAGAGTAACTTGTGTAGTGTGTGCAACTAGCAAAAACTTGAGATACATGTGAGGTGATACGTGAATAGAAATCAACCACAAAGTCTACAAAATTCATCACATAGAATTCAAAAGAGACTATCATCTAAAGAGTTATATCATATAACTCCCACATCTCCTAGAACATAAGCTTGCAATCATATAAGTTTTTTGAATTTTGCCTCATAATATACACACTGATTTTAATTATGTGGTTTGGCATCAAGCCTAATAGTACACATCAATTTTTAGCATTAAGCAATTAAACAGAGGCTTCACCTTATATTCTTTTTGTGCATGTGCTACAATTTCTTGAGTACAGAATCTTAAGATATGCACTAAGGTGTTCATAATTGGCTAGTGAACAGTGGTGAGATGGTTATTTATGCCTTTCTCAAAATGTTCAAATCTGATAGTCAAAGACATGTGACTTCAAGATCAAGACAAAGTGATCAAAAACTGTAAACATCTTTCCCACACAACATGCACTACAAAGCTTCAACTAGTAAAGTACAATAAATAAGTTCATCAAAGCTAAACAAAGTACACAAACATGTTATGTGAAAATAAATTGACCAACCTTGTTTTCAAAAACAAAGATAATGAATACAAAACAAATTTTGCTTTCCTTTTTCTCCTTTTTTATTTTTTTATTTTTTTATTTTTTTACTTTTTTATTTTTCTTGAAAAGAAGAAGCAAAATCAATCCTAGAATGAAATGCATGAATGATATGCAATGCAAATCCTAGAAAAAAAAGAAAGAAAAAGAAACCAAAGAACAAAGGTCACAAAAGATAAGTAATGAAGCATAAGGACCATGTCAGTAAGACTCAATTAAATCAAGCCTTTTGCATCCAAAACCTTTTAGATGTATTACGAGCATTAGAGTTCATATTCACATTAGAGTGATTTCCAACTCCAGGATTGGAATAAAGGTTTAGAGCCTTTACCAATTCACCAATAAGAGCCATAGGATCTTGTGCTTGAGGCACAGGCACTTTAGGCTTATTTGCTCGCTTAGCTGCTTGCAGTTTATAACAATTTGGATGAATGTGTCCAGACTTTTCACAAAAATGACAAACCCAAACAGGTTTACCATGCATCTTGTCCTTAGAAAGGGTATACTCCTTAGGTTTAGACTCTTTCAGATCAACCCTAATCTTCCTAGGAGGTGCGACCTCTACAGGTTTGACAATCTCACTCACTGGGGTTCAGTGGAAGAAGAAGGAACAAAGTTTGTGGAATTTGGTGCAGACACAGTGATGTTTTCAACAAAACCTAATCTAGATTTGTTAGAAGGAGCCTTTTGGACACTCAGCATTTTATTAAGTTTAGAACTAGCAGATCTAGCAATAGATAAATCATGTTCCAAAGTTTTAACTTTATCAAGCAAGAGCATATTCTCAGATTTCACATTGTTCAAAAGATCATTAGTATCAAACAATTTAACAAGCAAAATTTTTTTTTCAAGCTCAAGAGATGCAATTTTCTTTAAGCCTAATTCAACATTCATGGCATCCTTTGCAGTAACTTTGCAAAGTTTATTATAAGCTTCTTGAAGATCTGCATTCTCAGAGAGTTCCCCATCAGAAAGGTTCTTTTCAACATATACACTTTCACTAACTATAGCAGTAGCAGTGAAAGTAATGAAATTTCCATTTTCATCACATCCGGACTCATCATCAGAAACCTCATTATCACTAAGGGTTACAGCCATAGCCTTCCCTTTAGACCTCAAGTATGTGGGACATTCAGATTTCATGTGACCATACCCTTGACATCCAAAATATTGAGTACCCATAGAATTGTTTGAAAATTGACCAACTTTTTCTCTAAGTTTTTCATTGTTATTAACCTTAGTGGGATTATTCTTCCTAAAGTTTCTAGGTTCAGCAGTGTTTGTACCTCTTGCCTTTCTGTTATTGCTCCTAAGAAAGTTTCTAAAGTTCTTGGCAAGATACGCAATCTCTGTAGCAGAGAGCTCATCATCAATTCCACAAACATCAACATCATCAACTGACTTAAGAGCCATTGATTTGGATTTGTTAGCTTTGGGTAGGTCTAACTTATAGGACTGAAGAGATCCTACAAGTTCATCAACAGGGATGGAGTCCACATCCTTACTTTCAGTGATGACAGTCACTTTGGGTCTAAAGTCCTTAGTCAAGGATCTAAGAATCTTCCTAACAATTTTAGGTTGATCATAGATTTCACCCAGATTAAAAGTAGTATTAACAATATTATTCAGTTTAGCATAGAATTCATCAAAAGATTCATCATCAGACATCATAATGCTTTCAAATTTAAATGTTAACTGCTGCAACTTATTAATTCTAACTGCCTTTGTGCCTTCATGCACAGTCTGGAGGATTTTTCAAGCAGTATGAGCAACCTCAATATTAGAGATTCTCGTAAATTCTTCCATAGAAACAGCGTTAAAGATGGCATTCACAACTTTGCTATTGAACCCAGCTGCTTCTTTTTGAGAAATTTGCCACTTACTCACAGGAGTAATGGGCTTCTCCCATCCGTATTCAACGGAGTTCCAGACTCTCTCATCAATAGATTTCAGGAATGCTTTCATCCTTAATTTCCAATAAGTATAATTATTCCCATTGAAATGAGGAGGAATAACCAGAGATTGTCCGTGTTCCATGACAACAGGGGTCAAGGATCAGCTCAGAGATCAAAAGATCAACAAACAGAGAGCTACCTGCTCTGATACCACTTGAACGGTTTTTAGACCCCTTAACACAACCAGATTAACCTAGTTAATTAGCCAAGTGATTAACTTTGTCAAATTATGCAGATCTAGTTTAACACAATCAAACAATCATATCAAGTATAAAGCAGCGAAAAAGTAAATAACACAATGATATGATGACCTAGGAAATCACATGGTAAAAACTTAGGGAGGATTTGACCTAGCTATTTTGAAGGTAAACTTAAATCCACTATCTTGAAAGAATCGAAGTTCATACAATAAGACTTACAAGCCCCCACGCTTGACTTCTTATTGCTACCCACCAGTAGAACTAACTGACACGACCATGTGCAAGTTCCGAGATCACGGACTCTTTCTTTCTTGGATTCTCCACCAAATACAAGCACACCCGCTTGTATTTCTTTAAGCTTCAATGGCAGCAACTGAGTTGATTATCAAGGTGTAGATAACATCTTCTCCTTGAAAACCCTAAGTTTTGTGTAAAGAAAAGCTCATCTAGATCTCACAAGAGATTTACACAAAACAGCAACATGAGTAACATGAGTAACCTCTAAAACGTAACTAGGGTTTGCCTTATATACCTTGACAAAACATAAAACCCTAAAACGTTTTAAAATAGGCTAGGAATGAGTTGGAAATCTGTAGAAAAAAACATTCTGCCCGAGATTCGATCGATCGAGCCTAAGCTTTGATTAATCGAGCCAGGCCGAAAGTTACTAATGTCTTCTGCAGCCACTCGATTCCAACTTTACATAAACGCACAACTTTGAGCAAGCCTAAACAAGACTAAACAATCTGTTTTGATTATGGTTTGCCAACAATACAAATTAAAGTTCTAAATACATAAATTCCTAAGTCTTTAGAACCTAACATATTTGATATAAAACAATAACTTGATGTTGTAGGTGATGATTGTGTTTCTATTGGAGATGGAATTTCAGATGTAAACATCACTTATGTGAATTGTGGGCCAGGTCACGGGATAAGGTAAGAGAAGGCAAAGCGCACTCTATTAATATATTTGATTTCCTTAACAAATCTTTTGTTTGATTTTTTTTTTTTTAAAAGTAGAAAAGAAATTTAAGATTTTGAAAAAAAGAAGAAAAGAAATGCTTTTCAATTTTTTTTTAGTTAATTCAAGTGACAAATCCGTAACACTAAAATAAACAAGTGTGGAAAGAGAATAGCACAAGCAATATGGTTATGAAGAGAAAACTCTGACGAGGAAAACTCTTCGGGGATTTATCACCATCCCTAGTGGAATCTGGTCCACTAATAAAATTAAACTTCATGCAATATAGTTATCCCTAATTCTAATACTACCTTATGTAGTACTTATTAATATGATCACACACAGCTCCAAATCTTTGGCCTATTCTAGCTTGCACTTTTTCCACATAAATGTCCCATTTGCGACTTCAAGAACCCTCATGAATATTTTCTCCATAGCAGCAATATTAGGGATGATGGCTCTTGACTTTAACTTCTAATCTCACCAATTGGATACAACTTAAAGAATATTTATTATTAACACATGGGTCACTAGATGGAGGCTATGATCTTCTCTCTAAATAGATTAGGGTATCTGTCTCTACCGCCTTGTAAAGTCATGTATAATGCATCTTTATATAGGTACTCTAATAAGGGTTACATAACTCACTCATATAGCTGACTTAATGCAAAATGCATCAAATCACAAACTGAATCTACAATTCTCAATTGATCTCGAATATGTCGAGACAACTTGATTGATTGAGAATGTGTTGAGATTTTAGAAATGACACTTTCCTTGAGTTGATCTTGGGTCTTCATCTTGAACTTGAAATACAACACTTTGTGAATCACAAGAATCAACCTTTTTGACATAAGTTAGCAACATTTAATCTATTGAACCTAACAAGATCTAAAAAAAAGGGTTACGAGCTTTTGATATCTTCGAATGAGATATTTTCATCCATAAACCTTTTGAGTTGAAAACCATTAGAGACTTAATTTTTTTTCTTTGCGTGATAATTAATTCACATGCTCAATGTTGTTTTAATTTATAACTTCAACCATCATCTTATATTGATGGAGTGAAATTGTCTATTTGAGACAAAACTAGGGTCACCAAATAGCCTACAACCCATAGCCTGATCCAGTATCCCGATGGTCATTGGACTAATTGGCGGCCTAACTTGTTACTATTGAGGCCCATGGTTAGCCCAATGGGTTAGGATAGTTTTTATGCCCATGTATGCCTAGTGGGATTGAACTTGAGACATGATAGAAGAATTATTTAAAAGTACTCCCTTAGCCACTATGATACTTTGGTCCATTTGGTTAGAAGAATAGAAAAGTGAGAGGATAGAAAATAGGAAGGATAGAAAAGATTTCAGTTTTCTTTCATGATGTTTAGTTGCAGGGGGTGAAAAAGTGAAAGGATGAAAAACTCTTTTGTTTAGTTGAGAAAAAAATGGGAGGATATAAAAGATTGTTTATGGAAATCTACTCTCATAACCTATTAAATAATTTTCTTAATAAAAATTTTATTAGGGAAAAAGATTGGAGTTTGGTATAAAAAATTCATAACAAACGTTAACTTACAATGGGAGAAAAAGAAGAAAATAAAAAGAAAAAAGAAAAGAGAAAACCAACATCAAAGGGTGGAGGAACGAGTGGGGGGTAGAATGGTAATTATTATTACCCCCTCTCTTCTCCCTTGTTTTCTCTTTAAATGGGGGGTGCTAGAATTTGGTGGGCCCATAGAGAAAATTTATTGGCCCCACCATTTTCTCTCCCATTTTCTTTCTCAATCAAACACTCCTCTTCCCCATTTTCTATCTCCTAGTTTTCCACTCAACCAAATAGACTCTTAAAGTGATTGTACTAAATTTAGTTTGCTAAATATATATATATTTTTAGAAGTTTTGCAACTTTAAATTAACCGTTAGAAATTTTTTATTTTTATAAAAAAAATCATTTAAGTCCTTAATAAAAAAATTAAATAGGTTTCTATCAACATAACAAAAAATTAAATAGGTTTGACCGTAAAAAAAATTAAATTAGTTTTGAATTCTTTGATTCTTTCCTTAACAAAATAATTTGATTCTTCCCTTAAAAAAATTGAATTTTTTTTTTGTAAAAAATAATACAATAAGATGCTAATACAAGCCTATGGGTAGTCCATTAGGCCCAATCAGTTAGCCCAACATGGTAAAGATAAAATTTACATTACCCATGGGCAGGGTCATGGGCTATGATTTTCCTTTTCAGCCCAATCCGACCTGACGCGTAGACTAGTTCACAACCTATTATGCCTAGCCCATTGGGCCTAGTAAAATAGGGCTAGGCCGAAAGGGATATTTAACTGCAAAAATGATGTGGCACACTTCTGTGAGGTACACTTTCAGGCTTGTTGGATAAAGAAGTAAATTAGCTTGACTTATAACATCCTACGAATTGGATGTTTTATTAAATACCAAAGACATTCTGTTCAAAAAAAAAAAAAAAAAAAAAAAAAAAAAACCAAAGACATTACCTTTCTATACTTAAGGCTTAAATATTTCTTGTTTTTTCTTGTTCATAAAATTTGATCGAATTGAAATTTCATCAGTCAAATTAAAAAAAAAAATTAATTTAAGAAAAATTTATGGTACTAATTTTGTCTGTTTGAATTTGCATACATGATAAATACATAACCACTATTGTAACACGTTAAAAAAAGTGAGGTAACCTTAAACTATAATAGGTTCAATGAAAATGAATCGGAAAACAAGTGATTAACATCTTCTTTAGCATGTCTTTCACAATTTTTTTAGTTTTTTTAGTTTATTTTGTTTCATTTTTTCCTTTTGAAATTAATTTGCAAGAACTTCATACTTTTAAGATCTTTGCTTTGATACTTCATTGGTGATAGCATTGGAAGTTTAGGCGGTGATGGAAATGTGGTAAATGTATCAAATATACATGTGAAGCATTCTATCTTGAATGCGACACAAAATGGAGCAAGAATCAAGACATATCAGGTATAATATGAAGAGTCAAACTCATCTTCACTTACATCATATGAAATAGTCAGCATCCTACAAATGAAAAACACATGGATCTTCTAGCTAGCAATGCAATCAATATTGCTTTAATACTATGCTGAGAAAACTATTGCACATGCCTTCTCTAAAACGATACCTATTAATACGTTGTCCACGATGCCTTCTCTAAAAATTTCAACTATTGCACATGAATAGCATTTTCTATGAAAAGGAATTAGGTTCATGGCACTTGGCTAGTTGCTACAAGAGTCAAATCCACAGCTGAGTTACTCACACCTAAAAGAGAAAGTATTTTGATATTTCTCTTATGCTTTGGGTGTGTCTGTCTATATATATATATATATATATATCAAGTGAGAATTCTTGGTTATAGAATTGACCGGGTCCTTTAAATTGATCTCCAAAACTTCTTACAAAAATGTATATCTTAAACTAGTTTCTTATCTTCTTCCTCCCCCACCCCACCCACCACCCCCACACACCACACCACACCACACCCCCACCCCCCAACACCCCCCCCCCCCCCCCCCCCCCCAAAAAAAAAAAGAAACGTTAGTTTCTTCTCATCAAACATTAATTTTATTTTTATTTCACAATCTTTTAGAAGTTGGAAAATAAACTTCATATCTAAAAATGTTTTCTAGTGCAACCAAAGACACCTTCAAAGTACTTGGACATTGGTATAAAAAGTTCTTTATTTTATTTTTTATTATAAATCATTTGTTGTTATTATTAATTCAATCTTTTGTAGACTGGGGCTGGTCAGGTTCAGAACATTCAGTTCTCAGATTTAACATTCATAGATGCTGGAAATCCAATAATTATTGATCAATACTATTGTGGCAGCCCGAATGGATGCCTACCAACAGTAAGTCAACCATGCTCTTAATTTATCTTTCTGCATATTTTACCTTACCTATTAGTACTAAAGTTTAGAGAAATATGCATGTTTACTTAATTTGGGACAAATATCTGAGCTAAAAAGAGTCTTAATACTAAAAAGAAATTTGGTATTTTGTTGTGCTTTGATAGAAAGTTGGAGTTAAGATAAACAATGTGCTCTACTCAAAAATACGTGGGACATCAAAGTCCGAAGTAGCAGTCAATTTTAATTGTAGTGAAAATGTGGCTTGCACCGCCATCAAGTTGAGCAATATCGAGTTGACATCTTCGACCACTGGAAAGCAAGTCAGTTCTAGCTGCAACAATGCTTTTGGAGAGGCAAAAGGCACTGTAGAACCCAAGTCCTGTCTAAGATCAAAACCCTGAGAATGTCCACTGTTGCTTTTATTTTCATTGAGTGTTTGTCTACTATCATCTTGCTGCTATAAACTGTTAATGATTAAATCCATCTTCTTTATTGGGCTTAAAAGCCATGTAGTCAAATTATTTCTCATTGATTTTCTAATTTCATAATATATGCATCCATGATGGTTATATAGATCACTCATGAACAATTCAATCGATTGATGAGGTTAACCGAAGAAAAATCCTAGATGGCAGCAGTGTTGAGACTGAATTAATTTTTATCACAATTTGGTTGCATTAAAATACATAGATGGTTAATCATGGAATGAAATTTATAGATTTCAAATCCTAAACTAGCTATCATAAAGCAAAAATGATAAAGTTTAGCTATAAACTTAGTAATAGCCAATGGCTATAAGCCTACAACTCTACTCAGTATCTTTTTATTGTATTTGAATTTTGAAAAATCTACTATTGGGTTACATTTTCTTTTTATATTCTTTATACTTGCAAAATTTCAAGAATATCAAAGATCAATAGCTATGTCATTAATTAAAATTTTAAATTATGTATAAAAAAAATAAGTTTATGGATCAAATAGTAAGCAATATTAAATTGAAATGAAATTTGACAAGTATATTAAGAAGTAATAACATAAAGAACATGCAATCTAATGGTTAGATTTTCATAATATGTAGTTATTATAATAGTTTTAGTGGGTATTATAGCTATCGGCTACAACTAAGTTTGTAATCCAAAAGAAAATGATATTCAAGAGATTGATTTGGTAGTTTTTTTTTGTTGGAAAAGTCCTTATTATTAGTTTATTACTAAAAAACAATATCACTCTCACATTAGACACCCTACTATCTAGTTAGCTAGTTCCCTATTTTAGGAAAACTAGTTATAGACTTGTGTGTTGCACCATTTTTTATAATTTTATTTTTAAATTGTTATTATATACTATTGTGACACATAAAAAATCGTATGAAAGTAGTGTAATTTAAAAATATTAAGTAAAAATGACAATCTATATCTATATTCTATATAATAATTACTAGTTAAAACATTTGACTTTTTGTTGACCACTCTTTATTGCGTCACGTGGTTATATAAATTTGTGACATGTTTACATTTTAAAACACCAAAAAATTGTGTCTTTTCATTTGGTGGATTAAACAAACTGTTTCAATACAATTTTCTACCGTTACTGTATCTTTTAACTCTCTCTTTGTGTATTTACATTCACTTCTTATTTCTCCCGGTTTCTTTTTTGCCAGAGGAGTACAAAAATAAGAAAACAACATTATTGGCACTATATCCCTTGATGAAAATGTAATTAATGATTCGGTCAACCGTGATTGAGAAATTGCTCTAAGCATTGATCATGGTGTTATACTATTCTTTTTTTTTTTTTTTTTGAGAAGATGGTGTTATACTATTCGGATACATACTTTTTGCCTTACTTTGTGTGCCAAAGTGACACAACATATTGTTATTTGTGCACCGTTTGACTTTGTAAAATGAGTTTAAATTCGCTTTTTTTTTTTTTTGGCTTAATAGCTTTGATTATTTATTTAAGCATATTTGGTTATTGGACTTATTGTTTTGTATTTCCTCATCTCCATTCGAATTTTAACATTTGGGTTTGAATCGGGTAGCTGCAATGGAGATTTGGTTTAAAGCAGTATTACAGGTTGTTTTAATATTTTCTTATGGCCATAATATAGAGCGAGATTGTATTATAATTTATGAAATGGCCATGATTTCATCACGATAATCAAGAAGTAGATACCTCTTTATACTGATATTTTATTGTTGGCCATTGTAAAAAATTGAATCTTGCGCATTTGCTTTATGTTAATATTTTCCTCTAAGAATGGTATTGTGTATTGTTATTGGTTGAAATGTTGTCTTCAATATTAATATATACCCTATTAACTATTCTGTGTTGTTGACAGTTTTATTACTTGTGTTCTAATCTATATAAGATTGTATTACCATGCTTGGAATGGCCAGACTTTGGTGGTAAAATCAAAGTATAACGGCAGTTAAAATCAAACATGTGGCATTTAATGTGTGTTTGGCATATTTGCACTTCACAATTTATTCTTCCTATTGTTTCATCGTTGACTATTGTAATAAAAATATTTTTATGTTTTAGTTGAAATTTGTTTTGAGTTTGAATTAGATTTTCGCACCATATAAATTTATAGTTTATATATAATTAGTTCTTAGTCCAATTATATTTTTTTGGCTTTTTATGTGCAATAGTGTATGGGCACAAAATTCTCCCCATGACACAACCAAGTTTATTGGGTTCTAAAAATAAAAAATTTGAAGAAAATCCACAAGTTTCTTGTATTTCTAAGAAGATGAAAAAGAAGAAGTTGAGAAAAAAATTACCAAATGAATATGAACCACTATTCATACCGAAATGTTTATGACTTTTCAATATAAACATTTTCATTCAGTATGCATATTTTCAGTTAATAGACACATTTTTATTCAATAGGCACATTTTCATTCAATATGCATATTTTTGTTCAATAGGCACATTTTTGTTCAATAGGCAACTTTTCGATCAATAGGTACATTTTCATTCAATAGACACATTTTCATTCAATAGACACCTTTAATAAATATCCAATATAAAGAGTTATGATATTCCAATAGACACATGTTGGTATATCTAATATGAAAGGTTATGACCTTTTTTTTTTTCCTTGAAATCATCCGGTAGTTATTTTTGTGCATCGCATGGATTAGCGACTAATATATATATATATAATAATAGGTGAAGCAGAGAGAGTGTGAAATTGAATTCCAAATTAGAACTCTAATTTTGTGCCAACTGTACACACCAAATTAGAATTCCTAATTAGAGTTCTAATTTTGTGCCATATGTCTAGAATCTGAAATTGAAGTTGAATTTTGCATCATGTGGCTAAATGTATGTAGGCTTATTCTCATTAAAACTACTTCTATGTATCGGGTCAAATGAGTTACTGTGCTAATTAAGTTTTTTCTTGATTTTGCAGTCAAATGTGAAAACCAAGGAGATTAATATCGGTGAAATTGAACTTGAATTTTGCATCATATGGCTGAATGTATATGAGCTCATTCTCATTAAAACCACTTCTATGTATCGGGTCAAGTGAGTTACTGTGCTAATTAAGTTTTTTCTTAATTTTGTAGTCAAACGTGAAAACCAAAGGGATTAATATCGGTGATAAGAACTTGGTTTGGGTACATTGCATAATTTCCAAAAAGATAGCAAAGCCAAAGTTTGCATCTTTGTTATAAATTGCTTACAAAGTTTGCATCTTTACATTTGCACTGAGTTTCGGATTAAAGTACTTTCTTCTTAGTTCTGACACTGAGTTTTGTTTACTATTCACTTACAAAGTTTGCATCTTTACTTTTATTATAAATTGCTAATATATGATTAGATGCACATTATGCCTAAAATTCACTATCCTTATATTTGGCTTTTTGTTCAGATTTGACACCTATAACAATGAAGAAAGCATTGCTGTGGACCGATGGATGATACTTTTTGAAGGCTGCAAAGGAACTTATTTGATCAATCGAATCTCACGCAAATTGGAGAGGACTCGGCTGTAGATGTCTGGATGACAGATGTGAGTCACTATGTTTTTAAAATTTTTAGTGAAGGTAAAGGTTATGAACAATGTAAATTTTCCGGAGAGCGATTTATTATTCTATATTTACGCAAGTTTGGTTGCCTTCTTGGAGTGGATCACTCCACCCTGTCTTTCTACTGGAATTTTTTATTCAGATTGTTACAATTTAATCCAAAATTTTATTTGAATTTTTCTATTGTTGTTACTATCATATATTATCTTTTCAATTTAGAAGCCAATGAGATGAAATTAATAACACATTAAACACTCATGCTTTGGGAATCGATAGTACCAGTCTAAATCCATTGGACCTGCTTTGTGATAATACAACTATAAAGGATGTATAAAAACATGCACAAACCCATCTCTCTATAAAAAGAGATTGGAGAGAATTTCTTTTATCAGCCATGGAATTTCGGAGGTTTTTTCTTCACACAAATGCCTATCATGTTACAAAATGACTCATCATAAAACTACAAAATGAGTACAACTCTGAGGGTTTTTTTATTTTTATTTTTATTTTTATTTTTAATTTTTTAAGTTACGAAAATTTCAATCACCAATAGAGATTGAAAATTCAAAAGCGTGAATAGATCTTTTAGATAAATATTGTCACCAAGCCTCATCTTTCTGTGTAAAATATATATACTGCTAAGTTTTGTTAATGAATTTTTTTTGTTAATAATATGAATTTAGATTTAACTGAGCCTTTTAAACATGAATAAACTCATGATTAATAATATATTTATTCTCGTGCGGTAGCACGGGGCTACATACTAGTAATAACTAATAGCCGAAACATTTGACTAATTTTGTTAACCACTCCTCATTATGTTACATGGCTACATAAATTAATGCCACATCTACCATTAAAAACATAGAAGAATGTATCTTTTCATTTGGTGCTTATACAAACCATTTCAGTACAATTTTTTGCTAATGTTGGTGTTCAATTGCATTGTTCCAGCGGGTAGTTATAAATTTTACATATTTCCTAATAAATTTTAGTTTATATTTCTTGAGAAAAAACTCAAAAACTTTGAGTTCATTTTGATTCTTCACCCTCTCTCTCTATGTACGGTGGAGAACCTTTGGTTTTCACAAATATTTTTTTGGGAGGTTTTAACGCTATATTCCATTATAGGTTTTTTGGTTTATTAATTGGGTTTTAAAATCTTCCTCCACAAACCCTAGAGGTAGGTGTTTCACAAACCCCAAATGCATGCAACATGGTAATGTCTTCTCCTCTGTCTCCAGTCCACTTTCTTCTTCAGTGTATATTGTTAGGTTTAGTGTTTCATATGGACTAATTCATCAATTTTCTGACCTTTTGATATCTTAGAAAGTGTTAAATTGCTTTTTCGATTAGGTTTCTGTGCGTGGCATATGGGAGATACTTTGTAACCATTCTAATTGGATATTTTTATTGTAAAAAATTAGATGGTGATAGGCTTAATTATGTGAATTTGACCTTACAAAGAGAGGTTTGTATTTTTCATGGTTTTCTGAAGTTCTATGGATTATATAATATCTATTTTGTTTTAACTATTGTATGAAAAGGAAAGATGTTCCTTATAATACCTGAACGACGTCTTGAAAAAAAGTCTTCAACTCCTTGCTACAAGAAATACAAACACCAAGATGATGCTATTAAAAATTCGGTTGGCCCTCTCTTTTCAAAATATTTTAATTTTTCCCCTGTTTTTCTATTTTGTCGTTTCTTATAAGGTTTTTAATTGTTTCGAATTTAATTTCTATTCTTATATATGTTTGAATCATATTATGAAGGTTTAGTGTGAATTATTATTGAGGATATTTCATGACTCTTGGTACTCTTATTGGGGACACTGTTAACAAATCTTGAAAAAAGATTTCAATTTTTTTTTTTTCATTTGTGTATTATGTTTTTGTAGCAAAGATTTGATTCTCAGCTGGGCATTATAATTTGTGGAAATTTAATGCTCTTTTTGTCTACAAGAATTTTCAATACTATTCTATTACTTGAATGCTATTTTCTTATCAAGTGGTGTTGTTGCTGTTGTGGACCAATTCACATGGTCCTATTCTTTGATCGGGTTTACAACTGAGGTACAATATTAACAAATCTTGTGTGTGGAAGATTTCAATTTATTTTCCTTTTTTTCATTTGCATATTATGTTTTAGTAGGACTCCTAAGTTGAGCAAATAAATATGTAGATACAACATTGTTGCTACTGTTAAGGATCCAATTAATCACCCGTTAAAATTAAATTATACCCAACCTTTTTTTTTTTTTTTTGAACGAAAGGTTAGAATTTTATTAGAATAAACAAGTATGGCCAAACTAAACCGAGTGGCCTTTTGTTGGGGGGGGGGTGGGGTGTGGGGGTGGGGGAACTACATCATAGTCAAACCCCTGATAAAGTGAATTACAAAACTACCATGTTAGACAGGCCCAAAGTATCTAGCTATAAAGTCGTATCTGCTGTGCTGCCACCAGGTTTTGGTTCTCTACCAACAATTCCTCTGCACTTTCCATGATCCACCGTGGCTGTGACTGAACATGCTTGAAGTAAAATTTGTTTCGTGCATTCCATATACTCCAAGCCATGATTGCCCACTTGTCCAGTTCAGCTGGCTCCAACGTCTCCTGCATATGCTTGAAGAGCAGAAAGAAATCATCCACATCGTTGCTGCATTTCTATACTCGCCCTCTAACCAGCGCCCATACATTCCTTGCAAACGGGCATTTCCAGAGTACATGTGCTACTGTCTCTGGTTTCTGGCGGCAAAACTCGCATGTTACCTCAACCTGGATTTTTCTTCGACTTAAGTTTTCCCTCGTTGGTAGACAATTTGAGTGGGCCCTCCATAGGAATGTTCGCACCTTCAGAGGAACGTTGAGCTTCCAGATTTTTCCCCATGTAACATCGTGTGCCCGAACTGAAGAGTGCTCCGCCAAGGCCTCGGATTTCAGCCGCAAAGCTACTCTGTATGCTGTCTTTACCGAGAATGTTTTTGATTTGTTCTCAGTCCAGACCAGTGTGATCTGGGAGTCAAGATTGTTGAGGAGAATAGATAAAATTTGTGTACAAGTGCTAGGGGTGAAGGTTGCTGCCAGTTTACCCCTATCCCGCTGCCGTGAACTCTGGTCTATCAACTAGCACACCTTCAGCTCCTCATTTGGTTCATGTAAAAAGACTGGTGCATTTGGGAGCCATTTATGTGTGGTAACCCCTATTCTGCTACCATCCCCAATCTGCCAAATAGACCTTTCCCTTAACACATCTCTTGCAGCCAACAGTGACCTCCACACAAATGATGGATTAGAGCCCAATTCTGCCATCAAGAAGTTGTAGTTAGGAAAATACCTCGCCTTGTACAACTTATAGAAGAGTGAATGTTCATTATGCAAGAGCCTCCATGCTTGCTTAGCCAACATTGCCAAATTGAATGCTGAGATGTTGCGAAAGCCCATGCCTCCCCTCTTCTTATCTTTACACAATTATTTCCAGTTAATCTAGTGGATTTTCTTTTCATCCTTGGTTTGGCCCCACCAGTAATTTGATAGGAGGGAGTTAATTTTGTCACAAATGGCATTTGGTAGTTTGAATAGACACATGGAGTAGGTGGGTATAGCTTGGGAAACCGTCTTAATCAGGATCTCCCGACCTGCTTTAGATATAAGTTTTTCCTTCCACCTCATCAACATTTTAGTGATTTTTTCTTGAAGCTCCCTAAAGGTATTAGCCTTTGATTTACCACTCACCATTGGTAGTCCCAAATATTTTTCATAATTCACCATAGTCCTTGCCCCCATCATTTGTTGAATTGCTCTCCTCACTTCCGGTTCGGTGTTGGTGCTAAAGAACAAAGCTGTTTTTTGTCTATTGATGGCTTGACCGGATGCAGCTTCATAAGTCCCCAAGAGATCGAGTAGTCTTTGACACTCCTCCACAGTGGCTCGGCAAAACAAGAGGCTGTCATTAGCAAACAAGAGGTGAGAGATGCACACCCCATGTTGGCTAGATTTTATACCTCTTAGAATATGACTCTCTTCAGATTTTCTTAGCATGGAGGACAAGCCTTTAGCACAAAGCAAGAACAAGTATGGGGATAGTGGGTCACCCTATTTTAGTTCTCTTGATGGTTTTATTAATCCTCATGGCTCCCCATTGATTAGGACTGAATATGAGGCTATTGTGATTGTCTCCATGGCTAAATGGACCAATTTAGGTTCAAATCCCAACTTCAACATTATCTGGCGTAGAAAACCCCACTCTACTTGGTCGTAGGCCTTGCTAATGTCTAGCTTGACTACCATTTGTCCCATTCTTCCTTTTCTTTGGTTCCTCATCTTGTGTAACAACTCATATGCTACTGTAGTATTATTAGTGATAAGCCTATTAGGTACAAAAGCACTCTGTGCATCATATATAACAATAGGGAGAACATGTTTCAAACGAATGGCTACAACCTTGGAAACAATTTTGGATATTACATTACCCAAACTTATGGACCTATTATCAGCCATGGTTTTTGGTTCATCTTTTTTTGGGATTAATACAATATGTGTAAAGTTCATCTTGTGCAGCATGTGACCAGAGTTTAAAACTGAAAGAACTGCTACTGTAACATCTTGACCCATTATATGCCAAAACTTTTGAAAAAAGAAAGGGGGCATACCATTCGGTCCGGGTGATTTTGAGGGGTGCATTTGAAACAATGCTTGCTTGACTTCCTCGGAGGTGTACCTTTGGAGAAAGGTTGTGTTCATAGCTGGAGTGACTACATGGTCCACAACGTTCAATACCATACTAAAGTCAGCTGGGTTGGAGGATGTGAATAAATCCTGGAAGTAAATGATGGTTGTCTCGAATATTTGATCCTCGAACTGGCACCATACCCCGGTTTGAGACGTGATACCAGAAATATGATTTTTCCTACGTCGTTGGTTGGCTCTTTTGTGGAAAAACTTCATGTCTTTGTCGCCCACCGGTAACCAAATGGATCTTGACCTTTGACGCCAAAAAACTTCATCCTAGTGGAGGAGTGCATTAATCTCATTTTTCAGTACTTGAATTGTTGGCTAGTTTGCATTACAAAAAACTGGACCTATAGTGGCGTTTGTAAAAAATGCCACTATAGGTACCCTATAGTGGCGTTTTCTACAAATGCTACTATAGGCATATCTATAGTGGCATTTTAAAAAAAATGAGTCTATAGCATTGTTTCTAACGACCTATAGTGGCGTTATTAAAACGCCACTATAGGTCATGGTCTTACAAGGGCCTATAGTGGTGTTTATCAAACGCAACTATAGACACTTTTTATTTTTATTTTTATTTTTCGGTTGGGTAGGGCCTATAGTGGCATTTGTCAAATGCCACTATAGGTTCTAGTCTTACAAATGCCTATAGTGGTGTTTGTCAAATGCCACTATAGACCAGCACAAAAAAAAAACTGAATGAATTTCAGCGTACGTAAAGAAATGGAATATGCCTAGAATATTCTATGGCATATTCCAAAATATTTGAATATATTATAAATATATATTTATTTAAATGTATATATTATTATATATTTATATTTAAATAAGAGATGTTAGATTCACAATAATTTTACAACATTTTGACAAAAAATTATAAATGGTTAGTTGTTATTTGTTCAAATTTGAACTTAACACTAAGATTACTTTTTTACTCCAGTAATAACAATCAGTAACAACCAACAATTTAAAATTTGTTGTAAAAATGTTGTTGACGTATCATTTCTCTTTATATATATACATTTTTAAAATTTTTTTTTTTTAATATATGAGAGATGCTACATCCACAATATTTTCACAACAAATCATAGGTGGTTAGTTATTATTGGTTTAAATTTGAACCTAACATTAAGATTATTTTTTTGCCCCAATAATAATAATCAGTAATAAACTATCACTTAAAATTTGTTTTAAAAATGTTGTGAAAATGTTGTTGACATATCATTTCTCTTTATATATATATATATATATATATATATTTTTTTTTTTTTATGTATGAGAGATGCTACATCCACAACATTTTTACAATATTTTCACAACAAATCATAGGTAGTTAGTTGTTATTGGTTTAAATTTAAACCTAACATTAAGATTACTTTTTTGCCTCAACAATAACAATTAGTAACAACCTATTACTTAAAATTTGTTATAAAAATGTTGTGAAAATATTATTAATATATCATTTACATATATATATATATATACACACATACATACTTATCATTTCTCTTTATATATATATATATATAAATTTAAAAAAACATTAAAACCCCCACCAACTCCCACCTACCACCACTCTCCCATATCTCTCCCTTATCTCCAGACCAAGCCTCAGACTAATTCCTTTCTCTTTTGTTTTTTGTTTTTTTTTTTTTTGTTTTTGTTTTTGTTTTTTTCATTTCTTTCTTTTTCTCCCTTAACTCTCCACGCCAAGTCTCAGCAGACTTCCTTTCTCTTTTGTTTTTTGTTTTTGTTTTTTTTTCTTTCCTTCTTTTTCTCCCTTATCTCCACTCCTCCATCTTTCTTCTTTTCTTTTTCTTTCACTCTTCTTTCAATTCACACTTGAATTGATTCTTTTTTGTTCCTCTCCATTTTGATTTTATTTCTTTTGTTTTATTTGTGGTGGTGTTAATGTTTGTGGGTTTTGGATTCGCAGATGGTGTTGTAGCTTACTGATTTTGTTCAAATTTGTAGATGGTGTTTGAAGCCATTGGTTGTATAGTTGTAGGTAAGCTTTTTTTATTAAAATTTTTTTTTGATTTTTTTGGTCTATTTATTTTCTGATAATAGTTTTGGTCTACTCCTTGTTTGCTATCAACTTTGCTTCGTGGGGTGGGTTTGCTATTTGTTTTTTGGATGTGAGCATGTTGTGTTTGATTTTGAATTTTTTTAGGTGGGTTTGTGTCTCATTTTGAATTTGCTAGGATAGCTATAGTGTTTGTATTTGGAGTTGCTATTTTTTTTTTTTTTTTTTTAATTTTGTATGTAAGCATGTTGGGTTTGATTTTGAATTTTTTTTAGGTGGGTTTGTGTCTCATTTTGAATTTGCTGGGATAGCTATAGGATTTGTATTTTGTTTTGTATCTTTTAATTTAATTAAAATTGTAATATTAATTTAATTACAATCTTAATTCAATTTTAAAAAAAACCTTTTTCACATAAAAAAAAAAATCTTTTGATTACCAAAAATTAATTTTTGGTAATCAAACATTTTTTGGTGGTTTTTTGGCTATAGTGGTGTTTGTAGAGTCTATAGTGGCATTTTACAAACACCACTATTATACCGTCACTACAGACCTATAGTGGCATTTGCAAATACGACTATAGACCAATTTTTTTTAATTTTTGAAAAAAGGCTATAGTGGCGTTTTAAACAAGGGTCTATGGTGGCGTTTGCAAACGCCACTATAGGCAGACCTATAGTGGCATTTTACGAAAATTCCACTATAGGTCTATAATGGCGGTACAATAGTGGTGTTGGTAAATGCCACTATAGCAAACACCACTATAGCCAAAATGACCCTATAGTGGCGTTTTTAATACCTATAGTGGTATTTGTGAAGCGCCACTGTAGGTCCAGTTTTTTGTAGTGTTGCTAGGTCATTTTATAAGGATAAATCCTCCAAGGCTGCCTGCCTCTCTTTTATTTTTTCTTTAAAATTACCCACTGTGTTACATCTCCACTGAATCAAGTCTTGTCTACATCGTCTAATCTTCTCAAATAGCCGAAACATAGGGCTGGCAGCCCCACTCTCGGCCTCCCAAGCAGCCCACACCACCTCTTCACACCCTTCATGTTGTGCCCACTTTTCCTCAAACCTTCTTGGTATTTTTTTCTTCCTACATATTTGGTTAGGCATGGATATATTGACAAGTATCAGATTGTGATCAGAATAGGAAGTTTGGATGTGAAAAACCTTTGATATCCAACCTTTCTTGAATAAAAGCATCCCCAGGACGTCCATTATTCCATGTAAAAATATTCTCTTGAAAACCGAGGTCCCTCAAACCGCAATGAAGAAGTGCAGCCCGAAATTCCATCATTGGTTGTTGTTGTTTTGGTAGGCGACCTTGCTTCTTTGAGGATTGTAAAATCTCATTGAAGTCGCCAAAATATAGCCATGGGGCTGAAATTCTTGTGTGCAAGTGTTTTAGGAGTTGCCAAGAATGCCTCTTCCTTCGTTCTTTCGGCCATCTGTAAAAGCCTGTTAATCTCTATGGTGGATTTGAACCATTCCGTATGAGGGCATCGATGTGATTGGGTGAGTAGGTTTGTATGTGTAAATCCACCTCCTCCTTCCATAGTAACGCCTAGCCACCCCTTCTCTGTTCACTTGGTACAGCTAACATGCAGCGGTAGGGTAAATCAGCTTGGACCTGCTGCATCTCCTCAACTAATTTTTCTGTTTCCATCAAAAACAAAACCTTGGAAGCTTTCTCCTTCACAAGATGAAAGAGGACATCGACTGCACGTTGGTTCCTAAGCTCTTGTCAGCTCCAGCTTAATAGATTAATTGTTGTCGGTGGGGCTGATCCACAACCTTCGTTGTTGAAAATAGCTTGATATGGGTGGCATCTTGTGTTTTGGTCTGCTTGCTACATGAACCATCCTCTGTGCTAAATCCTACTTCCTCCGTAGATAACCTTCTCTTGGAGCCGATGGTGAGTGCAGCCCTAGGGTTTATTGTTGTAGGCACTTTCTTTCTCTCAATTTTTTCCCATGTAGCACCCTTAGTGCCTGCCCGGGTTTGTGTTTTTTTTTTCCGAGGTCATGTGCTATCTCACGTGTTTTGCTAGTAGTTGCGGGTGGGTTGCTAGTATCAGATACGTACTCCACTGGTATACTAATTAGGTCATTAGTTGGGTTTGAATCCGTTACTTCACATTCTCAAAAAAAAAAAAAAAAAAAAAAAAAAAAAAACCTAAGCCAATTACTCCTTCCTTTATTGTGTCGGTTTGGACAGGGGTCAATCCCGAGATTTTTGCTCCAAATAATCCTCCCTTTAATGATTCAGTTTCCATTAATGCATTTGTATCCGTTTGACAGCTGTCTACAATGGTCTCATGATTAGCATTGATTGCTGTTTTAATTGGCAGTTTCAGATGTTGAGGTGCATGGGTTGGCCCCTTCGCATCATTGGCTTTCTTCGGTGATTCGTTCACTGTCGACGACCTCCTTTGCTTTGGCCAACCCCTAGTAGTGCTCTCCTCCTTTCGACGATGACTTGCCTTCAGCCACTCATCATATGGTAAATTATCCAGCCCCTGGTCCGTTGGTTTGGAGCAAGCTTTGGCTTCATTTCCGAAGAGCCCACACCAGTAACACAAACCAACCAAGCATTCATATTTGAAGCTAATTCTGATCTTATCCCCTTCAGGGCTAGATACAATCCCCCCCTCCCCCTCTACAGATAGGCTTGTCCAATGGAAGCTCAACTCTTATGTGAATAAACCGAGCTTTTTCCGACATGAACGCTGTGGTATCAATCTCCACTACTTCACCCAGCCCCATCCCAATATCTCTACCTGTCTCCTCCATGAGTAAATCAAATGGTAGGCCCCAAATCTGAATCCACATTGGAATCATTTGGAAGGTCACTGAAGTTGTCGTCATGCCTCGTTCCCATCGTCGAAGTACCAAAGGATGATCATCAAAACTCCACGAGCCATTGTTAGTGACCCATTTCAACTGACTCTCTAGGGTGAATTTGAATTGAAACAAACCCTCCCCGACGCCAATAATCCTGAGATCGGACCCCAGTTTCTATACTGTCTTTAGTAGTCATTTCGCCGCGTTTTGATTATATTGTTGGGTTGTGAGGAAACGTCCCAAGAGGTTTAGCGAACCCTTTTCTAATATTTCCTTTCTCTGGGTTGCCTTAACTTTACACACTACCCCCTCTTCCTCGGTCAAGTTGGTTCTTTGTAGTCTTTCGATGAATTCACCATCCATGCTGGAATCCCAAAATTGATACCTGAACGAACTTGCTCAATATTGCAAAAGAAAATTTCACTCTAAATGATTAAGAAAAGCTCACCCTTGGTGAGAAGAATTTTTTGTGCTAGATTTCAACTTTCCCAACTTTTGATTGATGGGTAGTTTGTCAATGCCGTATCAATTAAGACTTCCCAACATTCATGGACTTTAACGCCAATGAATTCTTACTAAAATGTACTTTTCCCTTTCATATGGATAGTAGGTAAACCTAGTATTCAAAACTAAGTGAAGTATTGAATTCATATATATTTTCACTATATTTGTAACTTTATTTTTTCTAGACAATGTTAAACTTATATATATATATATATGATATGGCTATTTGATATTGGATCTTAGGACATGGGATATGATTGCTCATGATCTTAAAGGTGACACTGAAGATATAAATCAAGCAGTTGCTACTTGGTACTTAAAATTGCATGTTTGGGAGAATTATGCTAGAGGCATTATGTTAATCATTATGTTTTAAACATAAAATTGATTGAAATTTCATAATGGCTTACCTTCCGTGCATCGCACAGGTTAACGACTAGTATATATATAAAATCGAAACCTCTGAAGCCCTCACAATTTTTCACGTTAGTACAATATTTAAATAAAATTATTTTTGTTTAATCCAAACTTAACAAGGAGTGAAACTCTATCTCTCTAATAAGTCCAACTTAAACTCAAACTCATCATTATCATTTTTTTAAACAAAATTATTTTTGTTTAATTTGAACTTAATAAAGAGTGAAACTCTATCTCTTTAACATGTACAACTTAAACTCAAATTCAAATATTGATAATTTATCTCTAAATTTGTGAGGTTAAACATGAACACTATAAAAGCAAAGCAAACCCCAATATTTTTTTTTTTTTAAAAAACCGAGTAGAAGTATGAGCTTTTCTTATGTTATTTTCTTCTCCTTTACTTTGTTAAAATTTTATTTTATTTTATGGTTTTTCATATATTTTTTAAAAAGTAATTTTCACACATGAGTCACCAAACTCTCTTTAGCTGTTTTTTACAAGATAAACAAGCTTGCAATAATTGAAATTATTCTTTCGAAAGTAACCCATCTTTCTCTTATATTTCTCTATTGTTTAGTTATATTTATTTTGTTTTGTTTCAATAATTTTTAAGCAGTGAATTATCTGATTTTTTAATATTTTTTGGTTTTTTAGAAGTTTTAATATCTGAATTTTTGAGTTATTTTTTGCAGTGTCTAAAATTATTTGACAAATTTTTTATAAGCCATTGCACGTTCAAGCAATGACTTTTTCATCAAATTGTAACACAAATTGAAGTCATACAAGAGTAAATCATGTAGTTTCTTAAATTTTTTATAAAATTATTTTAGTCTACCTCACAAATAGGTAGGTTCTCATGCAATGGCATACTTTTTTCCCTTTTTTATTATTATAAAAAAGGTATAATATAATGTAAAAAATTCAAAAAGTATTCCATTATCTTTGGATAAATCTCTCAATTGGATTAGTAATATAAACCTTGTTAAGAAGAAAGTCACCTCTAACTCACTAAGTTTTATATATGTTAAAAGTTCTTAAAAGAATTAACTGAAAAGAACATATATATTCCGTAAATAAATAAAAAACGTATATACTTGGCATCCCTTTACGAAATTTCCTCGAACTTTCTAAGATACTAAAGCCAAACACCCAAAAACAAAAGGAAAAAAACAAAAAGAAATTATAATAATAATAATTTTCCCGAAGTTACTCATTTGACTACCTTTTCATGACGCCGGAAAAGCATAAAATCAGGAAAGAGGAAGAAAAAGAAGAGCTGAAAAGGATGTTTACTCAAAGACAATTTCCTTAGCATATCTCTGAAAACTGCCTTTGTTTACACTTCACAGTTGTATAATATTTTCTGAAAGTTTCCTGAAAGTTTTCTTGGCATTCCTTACGAAATTTCCTCAAAGTTTCCTGAAAGTTACAACTTACAAAATAGCTAAAAGGAATTACGAAAAATAAAATAAAAATCGCTGAAGACTTAAATTATTCGTTCTCTCTTTTCGAGTCTTTACAAGGGAACTACTCGCATATGATTAATATTGATTATATAGCTCTAACCAAAGCCACAGCTGATATCACATACACTGAAGCTTTGTAAGTTTCCAATGGCTTCCATAACCTCTGAAATAGCTTCTTCTTCTTCATTGCCCAAATGGGAGTATGATGTTTTTCTCAGTTTCAGAGGCGAGGACACCCGTAATAACTTCACAGACCATTTATATGCTGCTTTGGATCAAAAAGGAATTAGAACCTTTAGAGATGATGAAAGACTTGAGAGAGGAAAACCCATTTCCACGGAGCTCTTGAATGCTATAGAAAAGTCGAAATTCACAATCATTATTCTATCAAGAAACTATGCGTCTTCATCTTGGTGCTTGGATGAACTTGTAAAGATTGTTGAGTGCAAGGAAGAGACTAGACTAACAATTTTGCCTGTTTTTTATGGTGTGGATCCCTCTGATGTACGAAATCAAAGGGACAGTTTTGCAAAGGCCTTTGCTAAACATGAAGAGCTTATCAAGAACAAAGAGAAGTTGCAATCGTGGAGAGCTGCTTTGACTCAAGTTGCCAATCTCTCGGGATGGGATACACGGAATAAGTAAGAATTTCTTTTGCATACTTCTAGAATATAAGTATTATTCATCATTACTTTGTTCACCTGGCCAGGTAATTTTTTTTCAAATTATGTAATTTAATATATTTACTCAGCCAGATAGAAAAGAAATCTAATCATGGATCGCTGAATTTAATATGTATGTTTTGTCCATTACTCAAATATTAGCTACTAAAAGAAGTTACTAGTGGATTCTAAAAAAAAAAAAAAGATTAGTTACTAGTGGACTTCAATCAATTACTCTACATAGAGAATTTGACGAGTTTCTCATATAATTTATAAAATTGGAATTTTCAACCGGTCACTTGATTATATTAATACGGAGCCTAAGCAAGCTTAATTTCTTTTGTGAAATGATTGATTTTATCTTTTAATACAACTGATGAATTGAACAAACAATAGATCAAAACAAGCAGCTTAAGCTGTAGACACGGAGGCACGGAGCACAATCTCAAGCAGCAGTTAGTAACTTTAAATAGCATAATTCCTGGAACTCTTATTTTCCTCTGTGTGCGTCTCCCCTTAACATATTTTGCAAGAGGCGAATCCAAATTTTATATCATTCTTCATGGCTTTGAAAATGGCTTCTTCACCTTTAAAATTTGCAGCATGAAATCTCTGATTTGTTTTTAGTATATATATAATAAATATTAGCAGCTTAGGCAACTACTAGAAGTGTAGACCAAAGCTGCTGCCTTGTATAACCCATCTGAATTCTGCTTCCTAATCTTCAATATGTTTGCATGATGATCAACAATTCAAGTCAATTTTCCAAATATGTCTTGTGAATTGTAGGCATAAAAAATGCTCACTACTTTGATTGAAAAAATTACAGAAAATGAAAATAGAGTTTCCATTCTTTCCCCACTAAACTTGTTACTTGTGAATTGATCTTTTTTTCCTTTTATTTTTATTAGATCATAAACTAAGCTATAACGAATGTTTAAGCATTTGAAAACCAAATATTTTTCCACTAATCTAGAATTGAAGGATCTGATGGCTTCATAAGTAGTTGTGCCATTGAATTTGCCAGTATTGAAAGAGTCCAACCGACTAAATATATAGATTAATATATTTGAACCTTTGTCCATTTTCACTTGTTTGTTCGTTTAGACCCCTTAAACAGATTGTTTAACCTAATATATTAACCAAGTGATTATTTCAATTAATTATGCAGATCTAGATTAAACAAGCATATATCATATCATGCACAAATGCGGAAAAGTAAATAACACCACAATATGATGACCTAGAAAAACTAATAAAACTAACTGTTTCAAGGTAAGAACTTAGAGAGAATTTGACCTAGGTATCCTCAAAGTAAACCAAATCCACTATAAGAGAATTGAAGTTTTTACAAAAAATTTAATCCTAAATCTAATGCTACCTCCAATAGTAACTTACTAATACCACTTGCAAGCTCCGAATTCACGGACTTCTTCTCTTCTTGGATTCACACCAACACAAGCCACCTTTCTTGTGACTTTGAGATCCCACTCAAAGGTTTCAGATCACCCTCAATAATGATTTTGATGTAGAAAATATGTTCTACCAATGCTTGATTGTAATTTTGGCTCCGACAGAATCTTGTGTAGTTAGAAGGTACAAAACCTATCAAATCTCAGAAAGAGTAACACATAAGTTTTCTAAAATTCTTCAAAACATGGCTAGGGTTTTTCCTTTTATATGTAGAGAAGTTTAGAAGAAACGCTAAACATTTTTGCGGGCTTGGGTATGTTTAAAATTTTGTAGAAAAAACTGGAACTGGGATTTTCGATCGGTCGAGTCTAATTCTCAATAGGTCGAGCAAGGCAAAACCATGCTCCCTTTTTCTGTAATCAATTGGACTTCAACCTTGAAACAACCACTTTTAAGCATTGCCTAAATCCCTAGACTAGACATGTTTTGTTCTCAGTTTGCCAACACAATACAACAATGATTCTAAATATTTAAATCTAACTCTTTAGAACCTAATAATCTCCCCCTTTGGAAATCTGTGACAAAATATACATACAACATGTAATGCTTAAATTAAATATCAGCCCAAATACAATTCTTATAAAACTGCTAACTATTAGTTGCAAGTATAAACAGCAGCTGTAGAAAGAATTAACCTGTAAATTCCTAAAACATGAAAAACAAACCATAAATGCATGTGTGGAAAATACAATATAACAATCTAAATCAAAATCTGAACTTTGAATTCACAAAACATAAAAATAGACAGTGAATACATCAATATGAATAACCTCGTCATCATCAACTACCATATTCAATAACCATATCACATCAATATTTGTGAATCAAAGACATAAACAACAAATATAAAGATAGAAAAATAAACACAAAACCAAAAAGAATATCAAAATACATCAAACTCCCCCTAAATACAATAAATCTACTCCCTTCATGTAGAAAAACTCCTAAACTCTACTCCCCCTTTTTGTTACGAATGCCAAAGGCAAAATTAGTCCTTAAAGGGTGGAGGAGGTGGAAAGCACTCCTATACTTTGCAAAGTCAGCTCTCAAAGAGGCAACCTCCGTCAACAACTCATCAAGAAGCTGTCCATGAGCAACTTGTGTAGTCATGAAGGACTTTATAGGGTTAACATCATCAGCACCACTAGAAGGATCCACAACAGCAGTCGGATCCACAAATGCCTCCTCAGTAGCAGGCATAGTACCAGAGGTAGAAGCTGTAGTTGTAGCTTCTCCTCGTGATCTCTTAGACGTTACAGTGCTTGGCTCAACACTCTTCATCTGTTGTTGTCGCTGTCTAAGATAGGCGGCTCCTATAGGGGCAGTGACATGCACTAACTCTAAGGGAGGAAACTTAGACAAACCTAAGAACCTAAAAATCCTAAAAATAAACATAGGAAAGAACAAATTCTAACATTTACTCTTACTCCTATAGATAACAACAATGGTTTGTATAAACATGGAAGGAAAACACATAGAACCATCAGTAATAAAATCTTAAACGAAAGCACATCTATCTATGGGAACAGTATGAACATGGGAAATGGGATAGATGTTATGAGAAGTAATCTATAAATACAAAGAATTAATCTCAGTGAATTTACAAGAGTTAATTCTTGGACCAGTACCCTAAGTAACAAGACGACCATAAAGAAGGGACATCATGTCATCAACAGCAGGAAACTCAGAGTATGGCTATATGAGTTTACGAACTAAAGGTACACCCAAAGCTTCAGAGATAGTTTGTTTAAAGATTGTAAACTCTTGACCTCTAATCCAGGAAGTCATGTAATGACCACCTGTGACCTTAGAATACATAGAGAGGTTAGAGTAAAACTCTCTAATCAAAGTTGCAGAAGGAGGATCAAACACCTCACATAAAGAAACCTGGTTCCTAGACACAAAGATCCTACGAATAGAAGGATCTAGCTTACTCAAAGCTATTTCCCTCTCACCTCAAATAGACCAATACTTAGTTAAGGTCTCATACGTTTCCTCACACTTGGCAAATAGAAAATGCTCTCTATAACCCAGGGCTGAACCTAAAGAGGAAGACCCAGGGTTCCTATTGGCTCTAGTTTTGAACTTCCTACCAACCTTAGGAGTCATGACTAAGAATCAGAAACAAAGAAAACAACAAAAACCAAGGGTAGATTGCATTAAGACAAGTTAGAGACAAGATAACATGCAATTTGAAAAACTATATGATGCATGATCTAATGCTTTTAAACAATCTAATTTCATCACAATTTTGAAAATTGACAAAGGAAATTTAAGAATTTTAGAAAATCCCCAATTTTCAAAAAACTAATTCTCAAAAAACCTTTTGATGATCAATTGGACAACACAACAAGTATAAAACAAGTTATAATCACTCAATCCATCAATAACAGAACCCAATTTCACTCAATTTTTCCCAATTTCACAAAATCCCCAATTTCTCAAGAACTTAAAACGCTAGTTTCGAAATTTTCAATTAATCACAAAAATTTTGAAATTAAAGCATGTGAAACATGTTTATATAATGCATGAACAAAAACCCATGGTTCGGATCTGAACAAAAACCCTATAAACATAAAAACCCCAAATGTGAAAATCCATAAAAATGCATGAAAACATGAAAAAGAAAGGTAAAAAAAGTCTTACCTTAAATGTATGAAGAAAACCTTTGACTCTTTGACCAAGAAAATGCAAAAGAAAAAAAATTTGAGAGAAGGGATCGAGAGAGGAATCAAAGAGATAGACAAAAAGCTTCTTTGAAAAAGTCAGATCTAATTCCTTTTTCTTTAAAAAAGAAAAAAAAGAAAAGAAAAAAAAACGAAATCCAATCGGTCGAGAGGAATCGAGTAGGAATCGAATTTCACATGAAAATAAGCTCGACTGATTGAAAGGAATTGAGCAAGAATCAAAGGGACCCGAGACTTTGAATTTAAAAACTTGTTTTTCTCCTTCACATTTTGATTGATTGAAAAATAGACTCGATCGGTCGAATTACAAAGAAATAGAAATTTTGAAAAATTTTGGAAACATTTTCTACAAAATCATTTGAAAAACTATTTTTATGATATGACATGTATGTTCATGACTTCAAATGATTTTCAAAACCAAAATTTTCAAAGAAAAATTCAACTTCATCAAATTTCCTCAATCTTTTCTTTCCTCACTTCCCAAAATGTATTAAACACATCAAGAAGTTTAATTTTGGAAGCCCATAAAACTTAACACACAATCTCATGTACCAAATTTAACAAAGTTTTGCTTGTGGTGTGTGCAACTAGAAAGTGCATAAGATACTCACAAGGTGATATGTAAATAGAGAATAAACACTTTCTACATTATTCATCACATAAGTTTGAAAGTGACTATCACTTAAAGAGTTACATCATAAAACTCCCATATCTCCTAGAAAACACGCTTGCAACCACGCCTTTTTTTTTTTTTTTTTGAAGCATATATTTCTTTGTTTTTCACTTTGCTTTTTTGCTTCTTTTAACTAATGTACAATAACACCTTAAGTATTTTTTTGTGCAAGTGCTACACCTTAGCAAGCACGGCTTTTATGATTTGCACAAGTGTTCATGATTGGTGAGTAACAGTTGTGAGATGGTTATTTATGCATTTTTCTTAGAATTTTTTATTCCTTACAATCAAAATTATGTGACTTCAAAATCAAGTGCATGTGTTTAAAAACCGTAAACAACTCATACAATACAAGCACTACATAGCACATACTAGCAAAGTGCAGAAAAATAAAGCTTATCAAAGCTAAACAAGGTATATAGTCATGAAATATAAATGTCATAAGCCAACCTCAATTACACACCTTGAAGATGTATAATACAACCCCCCCCCCCCCCTGCCCCCCCTTATTTTTTTAAACTGAAAAACAACCCTAGAATGCAATGTATAAATGTTATGCAAATGCAATCCTAAAGAAAAACAATTTTAGTCACAAGAGATAGAAAGAATTAACACAAGGACCATGGAACTTATAGGTGACTAGGGACGTGATCACACAAATCACTTGACGAAGAGACTCAAACTTACTTCTATCAAAAGGTTCGGTAAAGATGTCTACATTTTGATGCTCAATAGGAATATACTCAAGAGTAACAAACTTTCTTTTAACAAGATCCCTAATGAAGTGATATCTAATCTCTATGTGTTTAGTCTTCGAATGTTGTATCGGATTCTTAGAGATATCAATAGCACTAGAATTATCACAGCAGACATCCATAGTTTCCTGTGATAGACCATAATCACCTAAAAGCTTCTTCTTCCAAAGAAGTTGTGAACAACAACTTCTAGCTACAATATATTCTACTTCTGCAGTTGACAGAGAGACAGAATTTTGCTTTTTTCTCATCCAAGCAATAAGATTGGTTCATACATAAAAACACCCTCCAGTGGTACTTTTCCTATCATCAGCACTACCAGCCCAATCCGCATCAGAATATATCCAGTAAGAGACACATTTGACTCTTTACTATAAAAAAAATCCAAAATCACAAGTACCACTAACATATTTGATTATTCTCTTAACAACATTAAGATGTGATTCTTTCGGATTAGATTGAAATCTAGCACACACACCAACACTAGAAGCTATATTAGGTCGACTAGCAGTTAAATACAACAAAATACCAATTATACTTCTATATAAAGTGATGACAATAGACTGACGTGATGAATCATTCCCAAGTTTTGTGTTGGTAGCCATAAGTGTTCTAGCATGTGCTACCTTTTCAAGTCCAAATCTCTTGACAAGGTTTCTAGCATGTTTTGCTTGGTTAATGTATATTCCAGTGTACATTTGCTTTATTTGCAATCCCTTAAAGTAGGTAAGTTCACCTACCATGCTCATCTCAATCATCTTTTTCATTTCATCTACAAAAGATTTAGCAAGAAAATCATTAGTAGAGCCAAAAACAATATCATCAACATAAACTTGAGCTACAACAAAGTGATTCTTATGCTTTCGAATGAAAAGAGTAGTATCAACATTTCCTCTCTTGAATCCATTCCCTATGAGATAAGAGGTTAGTTTATCATACCAAACTCGAGGAGCTTATTTAAGACCATACAATTCTCTTTTCAATTTGTAGACATCACCAAGCCTATGAGGATCCATAAATCCTTTGGCTGCTCTACATACACTTCATCTTGCAACATCCCATTCAAGAAAGCACTTTTAACATCCATTTGATACAGCTTGAAATTCAAGTGACAAGCAATGGCTAAAAGTATTCGAATAGACTCAAGTCTAGCTACAGTTGCAAATATCCCGTCAAAGTCAACTCCTTCTACTTGAGTGTATCCTTGTGCAACAAGTCTTGATTTATTTCTAACAACTATTCCATGCTTATCAGACTTGTTTTTGAAGATCCATTTGGTGCCAATTACATTGACTCCTTCGGGTCTTGAAACCAGTTCCCACACATCATTTTGAACAAAATGATGAAGTTCTTTGTGCATTGAGTTAATCCAATCGGCATCTTACAAAGCTTCATTGACTTTCTTAGGTTCCATTTGAGAAAGGTAACATGAGTGTGTAATGACATTCAATGCTTTAGATCTTAGTCTCATATTGTCATTCAAAATTCCCAAGATATTTGTGGAAGGATAATTAAGTTTGACCTTAGCAGATGGACCTTTCACCAATGAAGTTGTTGTACTCTTTTGCTTGGTTGATGTACTTGACTCATCATGTTCCTGTAGAGTTTCTCTGAATAGTGTTGTTGGTTCTGAAATTGTATCATTTGGAATCAATAATTCTTCATTAGTAGACTTTTCAACATACTCCTAGGGAGAGCATCTTCAACCTCTATAGATCTCTCTTGAACCTCTTAAGCTTCTTCAGCTTGAGTTTCAGCACATTGTTCATCATTTATTACCACATTAGCAGATTCCATCATAGTTTTTGTTCTGAGATTATATACTTGGTATGCTCTGCTTGATGTAGAATACCCAAGAAAGAACCTTTTATCACTTTTTGCATCAAATTTCTCTAGATTCTCTCAGTCTCAAAGGATGTAATAGTCACTGCCAAAAACTCTAAAGTATTTCACCATCGGTTTCTTTCCTCTCCAAAGTTCATATGGAGTCTTCTTTGTATCAGGACGAAAGTACACTCTATTCAAGGTATGACATGCAATGTTTACAGTTTCTCCCCAAAAGGATTTTGGCATGCTTTTATTATTCAGCATGACCCTAGCCATCTCTTGAATAATTACTCTATTTTTTATTTCCACAACTCCATTTTGCTGAGGTGTCTTGGGTATAGAGAATTCTTGTTTTATCCCTTGATCATTGCAAAAGGATATGAGTTTAGAGTTCTCAAATTCTCTTCCATGATAACTTCTAATCCGAGCAATCTGGATATTCTTCTCTACTTGCAACTTCTTACACAGATGGATCATCTTGTCAATAGGTTTTGACTTATCTTTTAGAAGAACCACCCAAGTGTATCTTGAAAAATCATCCACTACAACGAGGATGTACTTCATTCCACCTAAGCTTTGAACTCTGGTAGTACCCATAAGATCAATATGCAGTAACTCCAAAGGTCTAAATGTCTGAACTTCATTGATTGATGGATGCCTAGCTTTCACTTGTTTATTGATTTGACATGGTTCACAGATACCTTTCTCCATCTTTTCAAACTTTGGTAACTTGAGAACTGCCTCACACTTGGAGATTTTCTCTATTTGCTTGTGACTAGCATGTCCTAGTCGTTGATGCCACAAATCCACCTAATTAATTTTTACACTATAACACTTATGATTTATGCTTGGTGTTATACCGTAACAATTATTAGTTGTTCTTATACCAACACATATGCAGTCACCTCCTTCATCAAGTATCTCACATTCACACTTGGTGAACAATAAATTCAGTCCATTGTCACAAATTTGACTAATGCTTAGCAAGTTTGCCTTTAAACTATCCATGAACCACACATCTTCAAACACAGGCAGCCCTAGAATGTCTATTGTTCCAATTCCTTGGATGATTGACTTGCTTCCATCTCAAAAAATGACAGTACCAATCTTTCCTTCAAAAAAATCTTGAACAAGGCTTTATTACCTGTCATATGCCTGAAAAAACCACTATCCAAATAACAAAGACAAGTATCACGTGCCTTCAAGACAATTAAAGTGGTATAACATACATAATTATTGCATGAAGTAGTTATAAGTAAACATTCAAGGATAGGATTAGCACATCTGAAAATCCATATAGTACTAGTGAAAATAGATTCAATTCTCATCCTAGTTGCTTTCAAGATACGAGATAAGGAATCCATGACAGTAGGGGTCAAGGATCAACTCTAGGTTAAGAAATTTGTAAACAAGAGCTAACCTGCTCTGATACCACTTGTTTGTTTGTTTAGACCCCTTAAACAAATTGTTTAACCTAATATATTAACCAAATGATTACTTAGATTAATTATTTAGATCTAGGTTAAACAAGCATATATCATATCATGCACAAATGTAGAAAAGTAAATAACACTACGATATAATGACCCAGGAAAACCGATGAAACTAACCGTTTCAAGGCAAAAATTTGACCTAGGTATTCTCAAGGTAAACCAAATCCACTATAAGAGAATTGAAGTTTTTACAAAAGATTTAACTCTAAATCTAATGCTACCTCTAGTAATAACTTACTTATACGACCACGTGCAAGCTCTAAATCCATGGACTCCTTCTCTTCTTGGATTTACACCAACACTAGCCGTCTTGCTTATGACTTTGAGATCCCCCTTAAAGATTTCAGATCACCCTCAGTAATGATCTTGATGTAGAAACTATGTTCTACCAATGCTTGATTGTAGTTTTGGCTCCAGTAGAATCTTGTGTAGTTAGAAGGAACAAAACCTCTCAAATCTCACAAAGAGTAATACACAAGTCTTCTAAAAGTCTTCAAAACGTGGCTAGGGTTTTTCTTTTTATATGTAGAGAAGTTTAGAAGAAACTCTAAACATTTTCGCGAGCTTGAGCCTGTTTAAAATTCTGCAAAAAAAACTGGACCTGTGATTTTCGATCAGTCGAGCCTAATTCTCGATCGGTTGAGCAAGGTAGAACCATACTCCCTTTTTGTGCAATCAGCTGGACTTCAACCTTGAAACAATCACTTTTAAGCATTGCCTAAATACCTAGAATAGACATATTTTGTTCTCAGTATGCCAACACAATACAACAATGATTCTAAATATTTAAATCTAAATCTTTAGAACCTAACACCATTTTCCACTAATCATAACTAGAATCTCTATGTCGGTGTAAGTCCAGCAAGGGGCATGATTCTCTAAGATCAAGATACTTTGCTTTCGTGGAACTGGCTAGACCTTACTATATACCTGTTATAAGTTAACAGTAATGGCCAATCCAGATACCAGTGTTCATGCCATAGAATACATCTTTAATGATTCACCTTTCTCCAGATGACACCTCAGGAATGCCTTGTTACTGACCCCAATCATAAAAATTTATTCCATTCCCAGTTACACTCAGAAAGTACAGGAATTGCACAAAGGCTCCTCCTACTTCTGAGAAGGCAAGCTCCTTTCTTTGAAAGCAAGAACTTCTATTCATTCTGCAGAAACAATAATTTAAACTACATTCGTTTGGGATCATAGGCATCTTTTCTTTATTTTTTCTATTTTATTCTAAATCAAGCAATGAAAGCCCGAAGAATTCCAAAAGTTGAATTAGATAAATAGTCAAGATACAATATGACATGACATGCAAGTTATAATGAAGAATAGTTACAACAAATGAAGAATCGTGTAAAATTGAAATGTTGCTTTTTTGAAGTTATATTGAAAGTTGTTGATTCCAGATTTAAAAGGCAATAGCTACCTTCCAACTCTTCCTGACCAGGACCACCATACGTGCACTTTAGTTTTAATGGTAAGGTACTACACAGATGACTTCCACCCAATGATGATATATATATATATATATATATATAGATTTTGGTCCTTCTTAAACAATGGCTTACTATTTTATGTTTTCTACAGCATCCCAAATATGTAGTGCAAAATTTATTTTGCCAATTTCACAATTGATTATATCTTTTTCATATTATGGAACTTAAGAGTTCCATTTTCTATAATGAACGAATCTAAAATAGTACACTTGTTGAGCCTTCTGTCTTGTTTTGGCCTATCTTGACTCAAAAAATTATTGTTCTATATTCCTGGCAGGAAGGAGTCAACAATTATCAAGGAGATTGCTAGAAAATTAATTGGTGACTTGCATTATTCATACTCAGGTGTTCATGACGATCTCGTTGGAATACAATCTCGTGTGGAGGAAATGGAGAATTTATATTTAAGCATGGGGTTGAATGATGTTCACTTTATAGGGATGTGGGGAATGGGTGGAATCGGTAAAACAACTATTGCACAAGTCCTATATGATAGAATCCGTTATCATTTTGTTGGCAGCAGTTTTCTTGCAAATGTTAGAGAAAAAAGTGGAAATGGTGGTCTAGTTACTTTACAGAAACAACTTCTTTCTGATATCTTGTTTGAAAAAAATATTGATATTTGGGATGTTCAGTGGGGAATCAATTTGATAAGGAATAGATTATGTCATAAAAGGGTTCTTGTCATTCTTGATGATGTGGATCAACCTGAACAATTAAAAGCTTTAGCAGGCAAGCGAAGTTGGTTTGGTCGAGGGAGTATGATCATTATAATAACTAGGGATCAACATTTGTTAATTAGACATGAAGTGGCTAAACAAAAAATATACAAGGCTAAGATATTGAATAATGATGAAGCTCTTAAGCTTTTTAGTTTGAAAGCCTTCAAGCAGGACAATCCTTTAGAAGGTTACGAGGTGCTATCTAAAAAATTTATATGTTATGCTCAAGGCCTTCCATTAGCACTTGAAGTTTTGGGCTCCTTCATGTTTCACAGAAATCTAGATGCTTGGGAATCTGTACTAGGTAGACTAAATGAAAGTCCGGAAAGGAAAATCTTGGATGTGCTCCAAATAAGTTTTGATGGCCTAAAGATAACAGAGCAAAAAATATTTTTGGATATTGCTTGTTTCTTCAAAGGAATGACTATATATCGTGTAGCAAATATACTACAAACTCTCCATTACAAGCCATACATTGATATAGATGTACTTGTAGAAAAATCTCTTATAACCATCTCTGATGGAATGTTGTGGATGCATGATTTACTACAAGAATTGGGTAAGGACATTGTTCGTCGTGAATCTCCTAATGAGCCTGGTGAACGTAGTAGGTTGTGGTTGAAGGAGGATGCCCTTCATCTACTAATAAATAGTTTGGTAAGTTGACTATGCAGGATTTTAATCTCTCTCTCTCTCTCTCTCTCTCTCTCTCTCTCTTAATAACTTTTAATATGCTTTCTTTTTGTTGTTGGGTACTAGGGAACAAAAAACGTTGAAGGCATCTTTCTCAACTCATCTCCAAATAAAGAGGATAATGTTAAAGTCAATTTTGAAGCCTTTTCAAAGATGCGGAACCTAAGATTGCTTAGAATTGGTAATGTCCACCTTCCTGAAGGCCTCAGTTTTCTTTCAAGTGAGTTACGTCTTATGAATTGGCTTGGATATCCTTTAAAATTCATGCCAAGAAATTTTCATCCCAACAAACTTGTTGAACTCATAATGCCTCAGAGCCACATCAAACAACTATGGGAGGGAGTCTGGGTAAGATTTTCACTCATGCAAAACATGGTTTTTATTTTTTTTATTTTTTAAATTTAAGAATCAATTATGTTCATAAGGGTTTAATTTTATCATTTTAATTGTTTTTCAATGCTAACAGAGTTTAGAGTGGCTAAGAATCATTGACCTCAGTGATTCTAGAGAGTTGATCATGACCCTGGATTTTGCTAGAGTCCCAAATCTGGAGAAGCTGATTCTCAAAGGTTGCATAAAATTGTCTATGATTCACACATCCCTTGGAGATCTCAAACATCTTATTTTGTTGGATTTGAATAATTGCAAATGTCTTAAAAGCCTTCCGTGTAAGATCAGCTTGGAATCTCTTGAAATTTTTATTCTTTCAGGTTGTTCAAAGCTGAAGAAGTTTCCAGAAATTGTGGGAAATATGTCCTGTTTGTTAAAATTTTATTTGGATGAGACTGCTATAGAAGATCTACCAGCAAAAATGGAGCAATTAATTGGGCTTATCAAATTGGATCTAACAAATTGCAAAAACCTTACAAGTCTTCCGAGAGTTATTTATAGTTTGACATCTCTAAATACTCTCACTCTATCTGGTTGCTCAAAACTTTACGAAATGCAAGAGAATTTGGGAAATCTTAAAGGCCTAAAGGAACTAGACATGAGTTGTACTGGTATAAGAGATCTACCATTATCAATGGAGCAATTAACTGGGCTTATCAAATTGGATCTAACAAACTGCAAAAATCTTTCAAGTTTTCCTAGAGTCATTTGTAGTTTGACATCTCTAAAAACTCTCACTCTATATGGTTGCTTAAATCTTGACAATGTGCCAATGAATTTGGGAAATCTAGAAGGCTTAGAGGAACTAGATGTGAGTGGAACTGCTATCAAAGAACCACCTTCCTCCATCTTTTGCTTAAAAAATCTCAAAGTACTATCTTTCCAAGGATGTAATGGGCTGTCATCTGAATCATGGTCATGGAAGAAGCCACTTAATTTTCTGTTAATGACAAAAACTCCAGATCTCTTGGGCTTGGTATTGCCTTCTGTATCAGGTTTGTTTTCATTAACTACATTGAATATAAGGAACTGCAATCTTCAAGTAATCCCAAGTGATATTGGTTGTTTGTCCTCACTAGAAAAATTAGATCTAAGTGGAAATAATTTTGTTTTCATTCCTGAAGGCATTAATCAACTATCTAATTTGAGAGAATTTTGGGTGGAGAATTGCAAGAGTCTTCAATTGTTGTCACCACCTGGATCAAGTGCTCACATAGATGTTCAGGCAAATGGATGTACCTCATTGGAATCTTTACTACCATTTAAAATAAAAGATAATTCACAAAATTATTTCTATCTTCTCAATTGTTTCCAATTGGTTGACAATCAAGGCCGCCATGACTTGTTCACTACAATGCTAAGAGAATATTTTCAGGTCTCTCTCTCTCTCTCTCTCTCTCTCTCTCTCTCTCTCAGCTTTCTTTAAAGATCATGGTTGGTTTTTACATTTCAGGAATTGTGCTATCGAGAATCAACTAAAAAAGTAAGATTTGATGTTGTTATTCCTGGAAGTGAAGTTCCGAACTGGTTTAGGCATCAAAGTGTGGGGGCTTCAGTAAATTTGGAAGTACTTTCATATTTATTTAAACAACTTAGAGGAATTGCTCTCTGCGCTGTTTTTGGACCGCGCCAGCATCGTCCACCTAACCATCTTAGTTATAACCTTCACCTTACATGCTACTTTAAAGTCAATGGAAATTACTTCAGTAGTTATCCATTTGTAAGTGTTTCGAAAGAGTTTGACACGGTTGAATCGAATCATTGTTGGTTCGTGTATTTGCTCCCTAATTATTTACAAGGCTTCTTTCAAAAAAAATTTCTTCAAATTGCTAATGGATCCAGCTGTCAACTTGAGATTGAATTCAAATCCGAGGATCCAAGCATGATGGAGATAAAGAAATGCGGGGCCCATATGGTATGCGAGGAAGAAATGGAAGATCTGAAACAAAGCATGGGTCAGAGTGAGTGTAGCAGCAGCATCATTCCTTATAATGAGGGTGTTGATCATTTTGAAGAGGATATCAAAATTAAGCCAAGTCGTGATGATGAGAATGGAGCTAGTGGAGAAGGTAGCTCTACTCAAATACCACACCCTAAGACTAAGAGAGTATGACCGTTTGGGAATTCAAGCACACAAGATAACTTTGAGATGGTGAGTGAGGACTCAGTGAGAAACCAAATGGTGGCTCTGAGGAACCAAACCCTTTTTATTTGAACTTTTTGTAAGTCACCAACTCTCCCTCCCTCCCACAGTTTTTTTTTTTTTGGGGGGGGGGGGGGGGCGGTGTTTCGTATAAGTTTCTTTTTAATAAAATTGTGTCACAAATGCTATTTTCAGGAATTTATTGTGGTACTCATTCATTATGAACAGTACGGACATTAAGAACTTAATTGGACTTCTTTGGTGACGAGAAATGGTCGCATTGCTACTCAACAAGAAGTCAGGTTCAAGAATGAGTATTAACGCATATACAAGAATGAGTAGTAATTAACTAATTATTTAAATTATTTTCTAGTTATATCTGATACAGTTCATTGATATATATCTATATATATATATTATTTTACATTTAGAATCCTTTACAACCATAATAGTTGCAATACTTTTATTGTACATTTAAAATCATTCATACAAAAAAAAAAAGAAAAAAAAAAATCCTTTACAACCTATTTTCTCACGGCTTTTGGGGTAACATGTTGCAATGACTTTTAATATATTAAACTGGACTTTGGTCTTGATGGATGTGTTGATGATACAAAATCACTTTCACCATTTTTAATTTTTTTTTGGGTGCTAATAAATGCTGTTATATTAAAACAACTAAAAGGAAATAAGGCAAATCCTCTTAGAGAATCCGCCCGGACAATCAAAATACAACAAAAACATAATATACAAAGGGGAACATCAAAGAGCATAAAATCTGTAGTTGTTGCAAGACGATTTGCACACTGGTTAGCTTCCCTGAAGCAATGCTTAATCTTTACTCTTGGAATCACAGTCCCAGTAAGTTCCTGCAATCCAAAATGAGAGCAGAATGAGCAATGTTCACCAGAGAAGGATTAGACACCCCACTCCACCACACCTTTTGCATCCAGTTCAACTTCTACATTCTTTAGCTATAATCTAATTTAGAAGTATGTTTGATTTTAACGGACTTAATAGAGACAATATCTTATAAGACGGAAGATAAACCTTAAGGCTGATCTTCTCAAAATACGTACAAAAAAGAAAAAAGAAAAAAAAGGATGATCTTCTCAAAATAGTGTATATACAATTTATGGTTACAATGATAGTGATTCTGTCATCATCCAGACCTTTTTGTTAAAATCAAGCTCGACTTATTGTTTGCCTACCAATGTGAATGTTTAGTTCCGTATAAAAATTTGCCTAGTTATAATAATAACTAAAACATAATCTATATATATATATATATATATATCACTATAACCAAAACTTAAAGAAAATTCAATTAAATTTTAATTAGATTCTCAATTTTGCACCACATATCCTATTTAATTTTTAATTTTGTGTCAAGTGAATTTTTAATTTTGAAGAGTCCAAATCTAATTAGATACTAAATTAGATATCAATTGGAGTCCAATTTTCTGTCACGTGTCCATTTAAGTTTTTAATTTTTGTGGCAAGTTAATTATTGAGTGCATAAACCAATTAAATACTAATATATATATATATATATATATATATATAATATGAGAAACTATTACATATTTTAGAAATATATGGTTTTAAAAAAAAATCTATGCTTTTATATATATATATATATATATATATAAAGGTTTAAGCTAATACTATATATAATTTGAACTATATAATTGTGATTGTTTTTAATTGTATTTGTGCATATGCACGAGATTACACACTAGTTATAATAATCAAGGACTGTTTAAAATAAACATTAGTGCTTCCAATTATTACAAATTAATAAATACATATTAATTGTGAAATACTGAATAAAATTGTATCTATTCTTTAATCTATATATATTTTATATCTAAAAATTGAAGCGTAGTATTTATTGTTGCTATACTCCAATTGAGCCAAATCAGCGTCCAAGTTATCATCATTTTTCTTTCCTGTTTTCCTATAATTGTTTTTAACATTTTTTTTTTTAATACTTACATTTTTCTCACCTTTCTTTTTCCCTTACCTTTTCATCTCTCCACTACTTCTCCAACTTGTCTCTTTCCCTTATCTTTTCATCTTCCTATTACCCTCTACATTAATATCATTCTTCCTTTTTCCTTTCATTTTTCTTTATTTTTGTCTACTCTTATTTACACCCCCCTCTTACTATAAATTTATCACACACACACACACTCTCTCTCTCTCTCTCTCTCTCTCTCTCTCTCTCTCTCTCTCTCTCTCTCTCTCTCTCTCTCTCTCTCTCTCAAATTTTGGTGGATTTTTTTTAATTTTTATTTTTCTTGCATCTGTGCTTCAAGTTGATAATTTTTTATGTTCTTTAAAACTCTACTTTGGGTTAATGTGATTTAGTTTTGTTTTTAAATTTTGTTGTTGTTGTTATTGTTATTTTTTTCTTGTTTTTTATGATTGTTAAATGTTATCCTATTACGTTATAAATAATTAAATATACCATATAAAAATTTAATATTATTCTATTACATAACATGATTTGGATAATTTGATATTTATTCTATTACATAGCATGCTTTTTTATAATGCTCAATTTAGATGTTAAACTATGAGATTTTACTAATTTTTGTTTATTTTTTAATTCTTTGTGGTGGATAAAGTATTCTTAATAGTTGTATTAGAAGTACTCTATGATGTCATTTATTTAGGAAAAAGTAAAGGTTAGCCTAACAAAAATAATCAGATGGGTGACAAATTTTAGCTTTTATAATTTTATTTTAATTATTATTATAATTTTATAACAATAAAAATATAGAAATTTAATTCTTAGATTTTGCTAATAATTGTTTATTTGATAATATGTTTTGGGTGAACAAAATTACAATTTTTGCAAAGAAAATAACCTTAATAGATTATCAACAACAAATTGCTTTCCTAATTAGTACAATTAATCATTGTTAATTTTATTAATTTTCTTAGTTATGTTCTGTGGTGTTTTGAATTGTAAGAAGAAAAAATAAGGTTTGAAAAAGTTTATTTAAAACTAAAAGAATAATTTCCAAATTTTATATTCTTTTTAATGATTCACAAAATGTTATAAATAACTTTTATTAAAAATGAATATTTCCATTAACTTGGGTTTTGATTTTCTAAGAAAAATTGTATTGCTTTCATTTTGGTACGACAAAATTTTTATTTATGATTTATGATTGTTCCTATATTACATTTATGATTGTTTCTTTGATAAATAAAAATATATTACGAAATACATTACTCTTTATTAAATTAGTTTAAATTGTAAAAAAAAAAAAAATTAATAAAACTACTATAAAAATAATTATCACACTCAATGTGGGAGTTTATGACTAGTATATATTAAAGCCTCACGCTAGGCTTTGCCATTTGCTATATAGCATGCAATAATTTATATTACATAGATAACTTTCCTTAAATTAATCCTAAATAAATGAGTGTTTAAATGTATATTATTTCCCTTTAAAGTTACTCACCTCTTATTATGGTGCGGATTTTAAGTGTCTTATTATGGTGTGGATTTTAAGTCTAATTATTTCAAATTGATTACCTTCTAAAGTTAACATGGAAATATACTTTTAATTAGTCCCTACATTTTGGGCATATTCTCATTTTGGTCCATAAATTAATTTTGCGCATACCTCAGTCTCTGAAATTAGAAAATCGTTTCCATTTTGGTCTCTGTTGTCAATGCACTAACAAAAAATGCATACATGGTAGACAGAATGCTCTGTTTGCATAGTAAATGCTGATGTGGCTAATAAAATAATAATAAAATATTTTATTTGGCATTTTTTAATTGACACATCAGCATTTTAATTTTTTAAAAAGCCGATCTCAAAAAATTTAAACCAAAATAAATAAATAAATGTAAAGAAAAACCATAAATCTAATTTAATTAAAAAAAAATTTCTTAATGTTCTTTATTTTGCAACTTGTTCTTCATGTTCTTCCCAAATCAAACCCAACAACCAAGAACTCTAATCCATCACAAGAACACAAACCTAGCAATGAAGAACTGAAATCAAGATCACAAGAACACAAACGAAAACAAGAAGAAAGAATTAAATTAAATACTTATAGGAAATTTAAACAAAAAAGAAATTAAATTAAAAAACTTTAAATCTAATCTCTTTATTTTAACAAACCCATCATCTAAACAACTAGCCCAAAGAAAGTATAATCCAAAAATGAGCCCATAGCCCCAAACTAACAAGTTTCCCTTCTCTCTTTCATTTTATTTTATTGAAATCAGTTCCTTTTATCAATGTTCAACATCAGGTCCTAGCTTAATTAAAAAAAAAAAAAAAAAACTCAGGTCTTAGCTTACAGACATTCATGAGTCAAAAATTCATGCAAAAAAAACAAGCAAAATATATGAGAGGTGTGAGATATATACCCAGCCTTTTTCACTACGCATCTGGCGATGGGTCGATCGGCATCCATGGATGGTATGGTTGGGTCTTTTGCGGTGATGGCTTGGAATTATGATTGATCTGTATATGTAAACATCACATTTTGAACCTTTTATGACTTGGGCCCCTGCTCCCCTATGATGCTAAATTCTAAGACCCAAGGTTGGTTTAGGGACAAATTAGATGATAAATTGACTTGAGAAATGTTAAACTAAAAAATATAACTTTTAAATGAGCAAATAAATGTATTTTCAGAAAAATAAGGCCAAGGAAACCCTTGCAACGCGCATGCGGCTTTCTACATGCGTACGTAGGCCCAATTTTCAGGCCCAATTTTGCGCATGCATAGTGAATTCTAGAAACCTACACAATAAAAGTTTTCTGCATTAATGTTGAGGTTTGGAACGAATCCCACATCATCTGGGAGTCGTTTCAAACCTCTTTTTTCACACTATAAGTAGCCTTACATGGTATATTTTCAAAAACACACAGAAATCCCATAGAAAAACTTTAAGATTCACTAGAAATAGTGAATCAAAGAGGGAATTTTTCACAAAACATCCTCAAGTCAATTTTCTTTTGATTAGGGCATTTTCTGGCCTTGATCTTTGACTTTAAGATTACTAATCACTCTTTTTGTTAATTGTACATAGATTTGATTGAGGGGAATGGTCAAAAATCAATCTTGAAGAGCTTTTCTTTGAGGTATTAGTCTAAACTTTTCTTTTTTCCTTTTCTTTTCTTTTCTTTTCTTTTTAAGCTTTAAATCCTTATGTTTGCTTTATTTTCTTGTTATAATATGCTTTAATATGTTTATCTAGCTTAGGTTTACATTTTTGTATGTTTAAATGTATGTTAGGATGTTAGTTTTAGTGCTTTAAGTATCTGCTGTGTTTCTAGGGTTTTTGGGTAGGAATTTGCATACGCATAGTCTTGCTTGCGCATGCAGGCTTGATTATGCGCACACAAGGAAGTTCATGTGTGCGCATGAACTTGCCCAGAAACCTTAATTTTAATTTTCTGTTTTCACATGTGTGGATCTGTATAGCCTCTTTTTCGTATTTTTATGCTTTCAAAACTTTTGTTTTACATGTTTAATTGCTTGTTTGCTCTCACATGTTAGAATTAGGGTTTATTTTATTTGGTTTTATTTTAATGCTATGAACATGCATTCACATGCTCATGTATGATGCCATAGGTGCTGAGTTGTTGAAAAGTAAGTAAAAGATAAGTCATGCATTCATAATTTACATGCATTTGTGATATGATCTTGCTTAGGTTTTATGATTGTGATCTTAATGCCTTGGATGATTACATGTTTTCTTGGTTTTGTTTCCATTTTGATTTAATGCTCACATGTTTTTTTGCCTTGGATGAATGTGATATGATATGATGGAGTTTTGATGAGGCATGCTTAGATGTATGATTAAGGTTGATGATATGTTATGCCATGATTAGATGAATGCTAGGAGGAAGTGACATGTATGCTAGATGTATGTTAGGAGATGCCATGCTAGATGAATGATAGGTTGTTTTAGATGCATGTTAGAGGAATGTTAAGCTTTGGTTGCTTGCCATGATAGATGTATGTTTAGGGATGTCTGATGTCATGTTGATTATTAGATGCATGATTAGTGTGTGTGAGTTAGATACAAGTACTGAGTGTGCCTTTAATAGGGTTAAGACATAAGACACAATGATGGGAAGCCAACCTTAGGGTTGGGTGGTTTTGGGTGCCTAACACCTTTCCAAGACTGTACCTGAACTCTAAACTTATATTTTTGGTAGTAAGATCAAAAGGTCCTTTCTCGAAAGGACGTTATATATATAGTTGCTAGACCATTGCAAAAACTAGGTGACGATTCCTAAAAACGACCCCTTGCGTCCACAGTATAGTGGCATTTGCTAGTTGGTATGTTGTGTTTGGAGATTTAGGGTTTGTGGCTTATGAAGGAAAGGTGTTTGAGTTTGGGTTTGGATGGGGATTTTGGGTATGTGGCTTATGAAAGAAAGGTGTTTAAGTTTGGGTTTGAATGGGGATTTTGGGTTTGGTTAGGATTTGGGGTTTTGTTTGTCTTCCCTCAAGACTGGGATTTTCTACCAAGATATTTGAATCTCTCTCAGAGTTTTTGATGGCTTTGGTAAATTAAAAAACAAAGAAATGAAGTGAAGATTTTAAGAGATGAAAATATTAGGTAGTAAATTTTAGTTGACGGAAATGGAGAAGTGTTTTTTGAATTTGAAACACGTCTCCATGTTTAAAATTCAAGGTTTTTTTTTTTATAATTTAATTTTTTTTTGTTTAAATTTCCTGTTAGTATTTAATTTAAATTTTTTTTTCTTGCTTTTGTGTGTCTTCTTATGATCTGGGTTTGAGTTCTTGATTGCTGGGTTTGTGTTGTGATGGATTTCAGTTCTTGATTGCTGGGTTTGTGTTCTTGTGATGGATTTGAGTTCTTGATTGCTGGGTTTGATCTAGGAAGAACATGAAGAACAAGTTTTAAAAAGAAGAAAAAGTTGAAGAATATGAAGAACATTAAGAGTTTATTTAATTAAATTAGATTTAAGGTTTTTCTTTAAATTTAATATATATATATTTTTTAAATTTTCTGAGGTGGCTTTTATTAAAAAATTAAAATGCTAATGTGGCACTTAAAAAATGCCAAATAAAATATTTTATTATTATTTTATTAGCCACGTCAGTATTTATTGTGCAAACAGAGCATTTTGTTTGTCACGTATGCATTATCTGTTAGTGGGTTGGCGACAGGGACCAAAACGGAAACGATTTTATGATTTCAGGGATTGAGATAGATGCAAAATCAATTTAGGGACCAAAATGAGAATAGGTCCAAAATGTAAGGACCAAAAGTGTATTTTCGCCTATAAATAAAGTATATCGGTTGCTTTTAGAAACTTGAAAGACATTTGTTTTTAATTTGTTTGACATGTGCCAAAATTTTTAAAACCCATTTGACATGAAATAGAATTCTACTCTAATCTAAATTAAGTGTATATGTGTGGAGCTCTCTCCTAGAAACTTGAACATTGACCCTTGATCCTTACCCCCTGTACCTTACAAGCACTTATACCCAAGTTAAATGTGTAATCCCTAATGCATCCTTAAATAGTACCTTAAGAAAAACCCTTTAAATTTAATTTCTTTTGTTTTGTTTTTGTTTTTGTTTTTTTTTTTTGTTTTTTGTTTTTTGTTTTTTCTAAATGGAAATAAATTTCAAAGAACATGGATATTGAAATAGTTATATATATCTACAAGGTCATTTGATCAACATTTTCTTATCTAATTATTTTATAATTACTGATAGTAGGACATTTGTAGTGTGTGTTAGAACTTCATGATAAATTCAAAGAGTCCTACGTAAATAAAAGAAAAAGGAAAAAAGTGAGGAAAGACATCATAATAAGATCCTAATCTTAAAACAACAAAACAAAAATGGGGTATATGGTGAAACTCGTAGATGCTACGGACTTAATTGGATTGAGCCTTGGAATTATGCATTTACTATCGTACATTCTCAAGCATTAAACCTGTTGACAAATAAATTTTAAGTTTGAAATAAATCAAACAAGTAAAATAGTTTTACAAATATAAGTTTTTTTTGATCAATGTGTGGTACAATTCTTTGAAATTACAAAAGAGTAATTATCTGATTCGATCTCCTTGAAAGATTTGTTGATTGGAATTGTAGTAATATGATTTTGATTTGAACACCAAATATATTTTGGCTGAAGGATGGATCAAACACCTTTGAAACGGAATTACAATGAATCTCTGGCTATGAGTTTGTTAGGAATCCTTTGTTCTTCACGTTCTTCTTGTGTTCTTTGTGTATTCTTCATCTTCAAAGGTTTATGGTGGAAATTCTTTGGAGCTTTGGAGGCTTGAATCCATAGAGCATCACCAATTTGTGGTTTCTTGAAGTTTCTGAAGGCTTTTGAGATTAATTCTAGTGAACTTTGAGAGATCTAAGAAGATGATTTGAACGAATCTGCTTCAAATATTTTTCATATTCGAGGTTGAAGTTCCTGAAGTTCTTAGAGGCATTAGGACTTGATTTCAGTAGAGATTCTGTACTTATGAATCTTCTTTGATATGTTGCTTGAAGTGTGGATGTCTTGGTGTGTGTTCCAAGACATCTTCCAAGATTCGTTTATAGGAGTTTAGGGGTGGGTGAGCAACACGTGGCAGAGTCTTATTGGTGGCACATGTCACAGCCTGATTGGAGGAGTTTTAATACTTTTACTCCGGGACACTGGCATTGTTTGATTGGTCGAAATGTCTTAATTTTCAAGGTGACACATGTTAGCACCCGATTGGATTGCTTATATCATTGCTTTCACGCGCCGGTGTGTGATTGGTATTTTGCATGCTTTTTATGTTTTTATTTTAGTGACACTTGGCAAATCCCTGCTGGTTTATGAATGGTGATAGTAGAAAATAGTAACAGTACGTGGCACTTTGTAATTGGTTATATGTTGTGGACTTGGTAGTATAATATGTTAGCTTGTGATAGGTTGAGAATTTTTCCTCTTTACAATACCATCTAAAATAAAATGATTTTTTTTTTTGGGAAGACTTCTAACATAAAATGTCCACATTTTGCTTCTCACCATTCAAAAGAAAAAAAAAAAAATTATAGAATTATTTTGAAAGGGGTGAGGAGATTGAAAGGCACAATCACATCTCACCATCTGATGCAAAGCATGTTATTCAAATTTAGACAATCTAATGTGGAAGTTTTACAAAAGGGTTTAGCAACAATAAGAAAAATAGGTTCTTATCCTAAAATAAGGAGAAAAATTTAAGCAATCTAATGTTAATGCCTTGGAAGGCTGGAATGTATATTAATAACTTAATTGAATGGGTGGCCATTTATTTCCTTGCCTTGTGAATGAAAATGATGCATTGCTAGGAGTCTTGAGTTATCATCAAGAGTGAACGCTATAGATTGAAGCTCTATAGATTGAAGCTCTCTCAAAAAAGAAAAAAAAAAAAATCTAATATGGAAGTTTTGAAAAAGGGGTTTAGCAGTAATAATAAAAATAGGTTCTCATCCTAAAATAATTAAGGAGAAAAATTTAGACAATCTAATGTTAATGCCTTGGAAGGCTAGAATGTATATTAATAACTTAATCAAATGGTTGGCTATTTATTTTCTTGCCTTGTGAATGAAAACGATGCTTTGTTAGGAGCCTTGTATTTCATCAATTGGTTAGTACTTCTTGGAGTTTTCAAGACATCTAAGGTTCAAATTCCCATTCCGCCATTACATCTATCAAATTATAAAAAAAAAATAAAAAAAGGAAAAAGAAAAGAAATTGATGCCTTGAATAGCTCTCTTCTGCCATACGTGTGTAGACCTAGCTGTGTTTCACAAAGGAAATTCATCGTCAGAAATTCGCCATGGTAATCTAGCTTATGTTCTGATGAAGTGTGAATTCGTCAGCCAGTGCGTGTAGACAGAAATGATCTCCGGCCTCTTGCAAGTATGTACCCTCAAATGTGGTCACCAGTGTGGTGCCTGCCACAACGTCTCCGATGCCAAAGTCAGTATTGGAAATTATCTAAGAAAGGACAATGTAATGTATCTAAGGAATTTTACAGTAACTATCTCAATGTGCACATACCTTTTTCTTGGGCATTTGAGGGCTTTATATATATTGTTGTAGCCTCTAGCCGTTGGGTAATTATGGTGGTTCTTAATATCCTTCTGGGTAACGTTTTCTGGCCTCATCATGTTGCTTTAATTCTGTCCCAACGGTGTGTACAACTGGTTTTGTAACCATCCATGGCATTAAATGAGATATTTAACTTCGTCAGTGAAGCGGATACTCGTCACTGCAGGCTTGTCTCGTTGGTCCAAATTACCTCGTCTATGCTTCTCTTCGTCAGTCCCATCAGTTGCCCCCGGATTCCGTTGTCGTCATGACATGTCGTGTTGACTAGGGAAGGTGGAAGGTTTCTGAGTTGTAAGTGGTTGGGTTTTTGAGTCGTATTAAATGCGCTGTGGCGGCTCCTTTTGGGTTGTGGCCTACGTGGCACATTTTGATTGGGGGAGTTAATGCTGCATATGATGGGTTTCATTGATTTTCCCGCTGGTTTTTCAGCTTCCCAATCCTTGGTTTTAAACTTCCCATCTTCTCATCTTTCCCTTCTCACTTTTTTCGAAAAAACACCTCAATTATTGCTCTGGCCCTTTTCTTCACCACCTCTCTTTTCTCGGCGATTTTCCCTTCCAATTAGTGTGCAGTGCAACAGTTTTCTTCTTCGAGGTATGTTCTTCTCTTTGCTTCTTTTTATCTTGCCTATTCGCATTGTTGTACATTTCTGATCTTGTATTTTTTCTTTCCTTGTTGTTTTTATTCTATTTGGCTTCTCTTTGGCTTTAGGGTATTTAGATTCTCCTTTATTTTTCTGCGTTTTCTAGCTTCCCATGTTTAATAGCTCTGAAGTTAGATTAGATTGCCCTTCGATTTCATTTCTTTTTGCTCTTTTAGGGGGGGCTTTAGGAACTTTCCCACATCTTGAAAATTTTGTTTACAAGGGCAGTAGTTTGGCTGTTGCGTTGTCTGATTTGCTGCCTCTACTGCGTCAATCAGTTGATTGGTATAAAATTTAGTGAAGGAGGGTAGGACGATGTCAGAGGTCAGGTCTAGTGAGCTCGAGATTGGGTTATCGTCTAGCGGTAACCCAGTAGAGGAGGATACAGCCCTTTCCAACCCTCAGGAGGTTAGGGCTTTTTATGCCCTGGAGGAGGAGTGTGAGTTGGACACAGATACTCTGGGTAGATTTAGGGATAGGTTCCAGTTCCCGGATCGGGTTAGGGTTCGTCTGCCCGGTGAGGCGGATTGGGCCTGCCACTTCTTCCCCGGGGAGGTATGTTTCTACGAATCTGCCTTCGTCTGTGGGTTGAGGTTCCCGATCCATCCTTTCCTCATGGAGCTTTTGTACCATTTCGGTATCGCTCTTGGGCAGCTAATGCCTAACTCGTGGAGTATTTTGGTGAGTTGTATGGGAATTTGGTTGGCCACCAATGACGGGGACATGCTCAGGGTTGACGAGCTTGTCTACCTTTACCGTCTGAAAGCCTCTAAGGAGCATGGGTATTATGAGTTAGTGCCTTGGGAGAGAAAGACTAGGATCGTTAAGGGGTTGTCGTCCTCTTTCAGGTATTGGAAATCCAGGTTCTTTTTTGTGTCTGGGGACGATTTTGAGACACCCTCGGGCGAGTTGTGGGGTGATCTCCCAAGGTTATGTCGTCGGTGGGAAACCCCGACTATAGGTGCGTCAATATTTCTTCTTTATCTTTTGAGTTTTGTCGTGCTTACAACTATGGCTGCTAAACTCTTCTTCTTCTTTTTTTTTTTTTTTTTTTTTTTTTTTTTGCAGTCAAGAGACGACCAAAGCTTAAGAGCAGGTACAAGGAACAGGTGCAGAGGGCTATCGAGTACGCGCAAACAATCGAGAGCTGGGACGATCTTGTTGATCCCAGGACTCTTTCATTCTACTGCCTCGGTCCTGATCCTTCTGCCTTCGTCCTGCAGAATCTCTATATAGAAGGAAAAAAGAGTAAGTTTTAGCTTCGTCAGTATCAGTTATTTATTTATTTTTTTTTTTTAATATATTTCTTTGTGACTCATGATCTTCTATTTGACAGAAATGACGTCAAAATTCAACAAGGACATGTACGCGAAGATGAGGGCGAAGAAGGACAAGCCCTTGTCAAACATTGGGCGAAAGACGGTACGTGTGACCGGAAGGGGTCCATTTGCCACCCCACCAGCCTCCGTCACTCCTCTCATCTCCGAGATTAAGACGATGAGGACTGCTTCTCCATCTACTTCGGTGGAGGAGCTTCCTACGCCTGTCTCTAAGAGGCCATGCCTAATGGAGAAGGAGAAGGAGAAGGGGGATTCTCATCACTCGACGATTTGGGGGGATGACAAAGCTGGCCGTTGAAAGGGCTCACAGCATCGTCACGGCTGACGACCTAAAAGCTCTTTTTGGGGTTTACTTTAATGTGGTTGCCGGAGGCCATGTCCATAGGCTCGTTCAGGTGAGGCGTTTTTACTTCCTTCCTAACTCCCTTTTTTTTTTTATTATTTTTTTTTTGCTGACGACTTGGACTTGGCACTTATTTTCAGGCTTTGGGAGAAGGTTTGCATCTCACCTCTGAGTATCATACCCAAGAGGCTAAGCTAGCATCTCTCTCATCCAGGGTGCAAGCTTTGGAGAGCGAGAACTCGAAGTTGAAGAAGAGCCTTATTGACTCAATGGACGAAGCTACTACTTTGAAGGAGAAGGCCAAGGTCCTAGGTGACGACCCTAGAGTGGAGCGTCAGCTGAACCTGGAAAAGGATGAGTAGCTTCAGAACGCCAGGGAATCGTTGAAGACAATCGCAGCTAGATCGGTTGAGGCCTTCCAAACCACTGACGAGTACAATACAGTAATCTTCAGTTGGTATTTTAAGGGATTTGAGCTCCTCCGTAGGAATATGGTCAAGCATCTGGCTGGGGTTGATCTTGAGAACCTGGACTTGGAAGAAGTGGACAGGGAGATGGCTGCTGACGAAGCTGCTCAGTCCGCGGTTCCTGCTGGTGAAGGTCCAAAAAATGTTCCGGTTGACGACGCTGCTGCTGTTGACACCCCTCCAGCTCCTGCAGCCTGAACCTGCTACTTGTGTTTTTACTAGAGATGTTTATTTTGTTTTGTTGACCATTGCCCATTGTGGCCTTTGTAAATCTATTTTTGAAACATCTTTTATTTTGGGAACATTGTTTTAACCCAACGTTTATGGGTTTGTGGAAACAATGGTAATTTTCTTACTTTTTGTACTTACCTGTGTTTGTAAGTTGCATGCTTTAACTGCTCATGTGATGTGTTTGATGAGGCCCTTGCATCTTCTTCTTTCTACTGGCATTTTTGTTTCTATGAGATACATCCTTTTTGGAATGATGTGCGTCAGTAGCTGTGATATGCGTCGATAGTATGTTTCCCTCGGAGCAGGATCTGGTTACTTGGTCATTTTTCATTTTTTTTGACTCACACATTTTGTCATCGTCAGTAGCTTACATTTGTCAGAGCGGAATTTTGCTACTTAGTCATTTTAGACTCTTATGACTTACACCTTTTTTTCAAGGATCTTGTTATCGTCAGTAGCTTACATCCGTCAGAGCAGAATCTTGCTACTTAGTTATTTTAGACTCTTATGACTTACACCTTTTTTCAAGGATCTTGTCATCGTCAGTAGCTTACATCCGTCAGAGCGGAATCTTGGTACTTAGTTATTTTAGACTCTTATGACTTACACCTTTTTTTCAAGGATCTTGTCATTGCAGTAGCTTACATCCGTCAGAGCGGAATCTTGCTACTTAGTCATTTTAGACTATGACTTGTGATTGCATACACTTGCTTGTAGAGAAATGTCAGCTGAATAACTTATTTATTGATTCAATAATGAATAACGAATACATTTGGAGATCGCGCTTATTGATGGTACTTCTTCAAGTATTCTATGTTCCACGGCCTAGGGAGTCTTTGCCCGTCTATGGTTTCTAGATAATAGCTACCTTTCCTAGAGTAGTGGACGACCCGGTAGGGTCCTTCCCATGTGGGGCCGAGTTTCCCTTGAGTGGAATTTCTGGTAGCCAGGGTTACTTTATGAAGGACGAGGTCACCAATGTCAAGTTGTGTAAGCTTCACTTTCTTGTTGTAGTAGTCAGTCATCTTTTGCTGATATTTTGTCATTCTGCCACAAGCTTTATCTCTTACTTCGTCTAGGAAATCCAGGTTGAGTCGCAACTGATCGTCATTGACTTCTTCACTGAATGCCTCCTGCCTGATACTGGTTATTCCCACCTCAACTGGGATCATTGCTTCAGTGCCGTAGGTGAGTCTAAAGGGCGTCTCCCCTGTTGGTGTTCTCGCGGTTGTTCTGTAGGCCCACAACACATTGGGCAATTCTTCTGGCCAGGCACCCTTCGCATCGTCTAGCTTTGTCTTGATAATCTTGAGCAACGTCCGATTCGTCACCTCCGTTTGTCCATTCGCTTGTGGATGACCTGGGGATGAGAATTGATTCTTGATGCCTAGGCCCGAGCAAAATTCCTTGAAGCCTTAGCTATCGGATTGTCGCCCATTATCTGATATGATCGTTCTTGGAATCCTGAACCTACAAATTATGTTCTTCCATACAAAGCTCTGGATCCTGGCCTCGGTTATGGTCGCCAGCGCCTCTGCTTCAACCCACTTTGTAAAATAATCAATAGCAACTAGTAAGAATTTTACCTGACCTTTGCCCTGGGGTAGCGGGCTGACGATGTCGATTCCCTACTGTGCAAATGGCCAGGGGGATGAAATTGTCGTCAATTTCTCTACTGGAAGTCGCTGAACATTCCCAAACCGTTGGCACTTGTCACATCTCTTGACGAATTCTGCTGTGTCCACCTGCATAGTGGGCTAGAAATAGCCTGTTCGAATTATTTTTCTTGCCAGGGATCTGGGGTCGGCATGGTCCCCACAAACACCTTCATGGATTTCCTTCAGGATGTATGTTGCTTCTTTCATGTCGACACACCTTAGGTAAGGCATGAAGAAGCCTTTTTTGTATAAGGCGTCATTGAGGATTATGAATCTGGCTGCCTGCTTTCTGATCTTCCTGGCTTCTTCTTTGTTCTGTGGGAGATGCCCGTCCTGAAGGAATGACAGAATGGGTGTCATCCAGCTGTTTGAGCTCTGGATTGCAAACGTTGGAACCTCTTCAATACTGGGGTTCTTCTGAACTTCTTTCATCAGGCCTTCCTCCACCGCTCTTTCATCTGACGAGGCTATCTTTGAGACTTCGTCTGCCATCACATTCTGGCTTTTGGGGATCTGCACGAACTCCACCTTTTCGAACTCTTGAGCTAGATTCTTTGTCAATCTGAGGTACCTCTGCATCCTTTCTTCTTTGGCTTCGTATTCTCCCCTGGCTTGCCCGATTACTAGCTTCGAATCACTCTGGATCACCAAGTTCTTAATTCCAAACTCTCTTCCAAGCCTTAACCCCATCAGGATCCCTTCATATTCAGCCTCATTATTAGTCGTTGGGAATTTCAACTGAACCCCATATTTTAGCTTTTCTCTGTCGGGGGTAATTATGACTACCCCTACTCCCCCTCTCTTATGGGTTGACGAGCCGTCGGTCTGTATTGTCCATTGCTGGTGTTCAAAGGTTAAGTCGTCCTCGTCCAGGTGGGTGAATTCCGTAATGAAATCTACCAAAGCTTGTGCTTTAATGGCCGTTCTGGGTGGTATTCGATATTAAACTGACTGAGCTCGATCTCCCACTGGACCATTCTCCTTGTCGTTTCGGGCTTATTCGTGGACTTCTTGATGGGTTGGTCCGTCATTACCAAGATAGGATGCACTTAGAAGTACTGCCTGAGTTTTCGTGAAGCTATTATCAGTGCGAACGTGATCTTCTTGATCTGAGGATACCTGGACTCAGCTCCTTGGAAGGCTTGGCTGATGTAATTGACGGGGAGTTACTTCCCGTCCTCTTTTCGGATCAAGGCTCCACTGACAGTTGTATCTGACACTGCTAGGTACAAGTACAAGTTCTCTCCTTCTTTTGATGGGCTTAGAAGGGGTGGATTGCTTAAGTAACGTTTGAGTTCCTAGAATGCGGCCTCACACTCGTTAGTCCAAGCAAAAGCCTGTTTCAATGTCTTGAAGAAGGGTAGGCATTTATCCGTCGCTCTAGAGATGAACCTATTGAGGGCTGCAATCCTTCTTGTCAGCTTCTGGATGTCCTTGACGGTCTTAGGCGAGGTCATATTGATTATTGCTTGTACCTTCTCTGGATTCGCCTCAATTCCCCTCTAGGACACCATAAATCCTAGGAATTTCCCCGAAGCTACACCAAAGACACATTTACTGGGGTTCAACTTCATATGATATTGCTTGAGAGTAGCAAATGTCTCTTTAAGGTCGTCCAGATGGGCGAGTTCCTCCTTACTCTTGACGAGCATGTCGTCTACGTATACTTCCATGTTCCTGCATATCTGCTTGCTGAACATTCTATTTACCAATCTTTGATAAGTGGCGCCGACATTCTTTAGTCCGAAGGGCATTACCTTATAGCAATAGAGCCCTTGGCTTGTGATGAAGGCTGTTTTCTCCTAATCTTGCTCTGCCATTTTTATCTGGTTGTATCCGGAGAAAGCGTCCATAAACGTCAGAAGCTTGTGCCCGGCTGTGGAGTCTACCAACTGGTCTATTCTTGGGAAGGGGAAGCTGTCCTTCGGGCATGCTTTGTTCAGGTTTGTGAAGTCTACGCACATTCTTCACTTCCCATTTACTTTTTTCACCAGGATGACATTAGCGAGCCAGTCTGGGTAATATACTTCGCGGATAAAGCCGGCAGCTAGGAGCTTATTCACTTTGTCAGTAACCACTTGATCCTTTTCTGGTGTGAAAATTCTTCGTCTCTGTTTGACAGGCTTCCTTTCCGGGTCTACATTCAGCCTGTGTTGGATGACTTCTGGGGATATGCTTGGCATGTCATCATGGCTCCAGGCAAAGACGTCTAAGTTTTCTTTAAGAAATTAAACTAGCTTTGTCCTCATCTCAAGACTTAAGGTCATCCCTATCCTGGTCGTCTTGTTTGGTTCTTCATCGGATAATTCTACTGTCTCTAAGGCCTCCATTTTCTTCAATCATCCATGTATGGTTCTCCTTTGCACCCATGACGGCCTGGTAACACTCCCAAGCTAAGACTTGATCTCCTTTGACTTCTCCTACTCCATTCTCCGTTGGGAATTTTATCTTCAGGCAGTAGGTTGACGTGGATGATTTCCACTTGTTGAGCGCTGGTCTTCCAATGATTACATTGTAAGTCGAGGGACAATCCACCACCAAGAAGTCCAGATCACAGGTCAATTGTTTCGGGTAGGTTCCCACTGACACCGCCAACGTCATTATGCCCTTGAGGTTTACCCTGTCTCCACTGAAGCTAACAAGTGGGGAGTCAAACAGGCGCAATCTTTTTGGATCCAGTTTCAGCTGCTGGAATGCAGGGAAGTAAATGATGTCAGCAGAGCTCCCATTGTCCACGAGGATCCTTTTTGTGTTGAACCCTTCTATTGTAAGTGCTATGACCAGGGGGTCATTATGAGGTTGTTTCACTCCCCTAGCATCTCCTTCATTGAAAGTCATGTCCTGATAGGTTCGTCTTTGTTTCAACGGGGGTGTCATGTGGACGCTGTTCACCTGTCGTTGATATGCTTTCTTGAGGGACCTGAATGACCCACCTGCCATGGGTCCTCCTGCAATCGTCTGTATTTCCCCTATCACATTTTGAGGGGGCTGGTACTGGCGGTTATTTCCCCCGGAGGTGGACTCGCGCTGACCCTTGTTTCCATCCCGGAATCTAATGTGTTCCCCTTTCTTGACGAACTTCTGTAGCTTTCCCCTCTGTATTAACTCCTCAATCTGTTCTTTGAGATCTCGACAATCCTCAGTGTAATGGCCGTGGTCCTTGTGAAATCGACAGTATTTATTCTTATCACGGACGTTAGGGGATGATTGCAATGGTCTCTGCCACTTAAGGTAATGCTCGTCCTTAATCTCCATCAAGATTTTATCGACTGGCATAACAAGAGGGGTAAATTTTACCGCTTGCGGCCCTTTGTCATCCTTCCTTCTAATTCTGTCACTGGTCCGACGATTTGGGCGCTCCCGCTTCTGCCCTCTACGGTTGTCATCTTTCCTTTCTTCTTTGTCTCTGGGTCTCCTTCCATCCCTGATGGCGGCTAATGCGTCTTCGGCGTTCATGTACTTCTGTGCTTTCAGGAGCATTTCGGCCATCGTTTTTGGGGGATTCTTTGCAAGTGACGAAACAAGCTCTCTGGATCTCAACCCTGCCTTAAAGGTCGTTAGTTGCACCTTATCGTCTGCGTCGTCCACTTCCAATGTTTCGCGAGTAAAGCGTTTCACGTATGACCTTAGAGTTTCCTTTTCTCCCTGCCTGATGGTAAGTAAATGATCCGCGGTTCTCTTAGGACGCTGTCCTCCAATGAAGTGACGCAAGAAGGCATTGCTCAGCTACTCGAAGTTGTCTTTGGACGACGTTGGCAGCTTCGTGAACCATTCCCTTGCAGCTCCTTTGAGGGTGGTGGGGAAGGAGCGACACAGTATCTCGTCTGGGGGTTGCTGGAGCCCTAGGGTCGTCTTAAAAGTATTCAGATGATCCTGAGGGTCCTTTAGCCTATTGAATGGTTCAAGCTGGGACAGCCGAAATTTCGACGGTACTAGACACTCAAGTACTGCTGGGGTGAATGGTGAATGTGTTGCCCTAACCATTCGGTCTACACTTTGATCTGTTTTCTCCTTGATGGCGTTTCTGAGTTCGTCCATCTCCCGCCTCATCTCCTGGAGAAGGTCCGAGTTGTGCTCGGTTGGAGTAGCGGGCCTTTGATGGTCACTTCTTCTGTGGCTGTCTCCCTCGTCGTTTTGGTTCCCTTTAAATTGATTCTCTTCTTGTCGAAGCCATAGTTTCAACTCCTGATTTTGTCTGGTCAATTCTTCAACGGTGGCTGCAAGGGTTTGAACTTGTTGAGCTAAAGCTGTAGAATCCGGATTAGACTCCATGTGAGACTATTTTTCTGTATTGAACACGAAAATGTCGATCCCCACAGACGGTGCCAAATTGATGAAGTGTGAATTCGTCAGCCAATGCATGTAGACAGAAATGATCTTCGGCCTCCTGCAAGTGTGTACCCTCGAATGTGGTCATCGGTGTGGTGTCTGCCACAACGTCTCCAATGCCAAAGTCAGTATTGGAAATTATCTAAGAAAGGACAATGTAATGTATTTGAGGAATTTTATAGTAACTATCTCAATGTGCACATACCTTTTTCTTGGGCATTTGAGGGCTTTATATATATTGTTGTAGCCTCTAGCCGTTGGGTAATTATGGTGGTTCTTAATATCCTTTTGGATAATGTTTTCTGGCCTCATCATGTCGCTTTAATTCTGTCCCAACGATCTGTACAATTGGTTTTGTAACCGTCCATGGCATTAAATGAGAAGTCTAACTTCGTCAGTGAAGCGGAAACTCGTCACTGCAGGCTTGTCTCATTGGTTCAAATTACCTCGTCTATGCTTGTCTTCGTCAGTCCCATCATGTTCTATGACGGGTACTTGAAGTTTAATCTAAACTCACCATTAGGAAAAGCTAATAATTTATAGTTTTTCATGCAGGAGTTCTTTTCTGTTCTACACATGATGGTTCTGGTTTCAATGACTTTAATTTGGATTACCGCGAAAGCTCAAGTTAAATATTTTAACGTTATGGATTATGGAGCAAAAGGCGACTTAGTCACAGATGACCCATTAATTAATTTCTCAGTGACTAAATATTCGATTTTAAACATTTCTACTTTGGTGCATGTAGGCATTTTTGAAGGCGTGGAATGATACATGCAATGCAGAGAAAGAAGAACCAACTATGCTTATTCCAAGAAAGCAATTTTTCTTGAGACCCACAACCTTTAGCGGTCCTTGCAAGTCTCACGTTTATGTTAGAGTAAGTTGGGAGAAGTATAATTTGACATTCTTTTTAATTAAGAATTATATTTAATAGTAGAGATTTATTCTATGGCAACAAAATGTTGTGAGCTGGTTTAGGTCAATATTTTTTGCTTGCTCTAAATGTATGATCTAACTCAAAAAACCTTGGGGTTGATTACTGTCTACCATAAGTTCATTGCCTTTGATTTAGAATTATAAGTCCATATAATATATTAAAGTAGAGGCATAATAATGATCTAAATTTGATTTTAATTCCATATATTTTTTAATTTTATGCCATGCATCACTCCATTTAAAACAACTTCTTTCTACCACCGTGCACCCTTGGTGCGGTGGTCACTCCACAAGTATAAGTGTTTATGGGGTGTGAGGAGCAAGGGTCAGGATTCAAGTCTTTAGGAGGAAGCTTTACACATATATACACTTAGATCATACTAGAGTCAAAATTCTATCTTGTAAAAAAAAAAAAAAAAAAAAAAAAACTACTTTCTAACTCATTTTACCTAAAGCTATTTTAAAATTACTTTCTCTCCATTTGTACATAATCCAAATTTCCTTACCAAAATTTATTATTAATTAAAGTGTAAATTTCTATAAAAACTACAGTATCCTAAAAATTGGCTCTTTCTAAATACATTTTCATGAATACTCATTTTTCATTTGAAAAATGTAAATATCAAATAAATTTATTGCATCATAATAACAAAAATTATGATGAGAATTAAAAACAAAGCATATAAATAGGTCAAATACATTGCTTTTCTTTTTTACTAAAATAGAATAATAATAATAATAAAAATAAACGGTTTGCATATCCTACAAAATGATATCATTATAAGGTTTATTCAAAAACCAATTGTCTGAGTATTAAATTAACTTAGGTATATGTATGTAATTGTGTTTATTTTGAAATGTGTGCCTACATAAGCATAGATAAATTAGAAATATATTGGAGAGAATCTTAAAAAAAAAAAAAAAAAAAAAAAAAAAAAAAAAAAAACACACACACACACACTTAAGATAAAATCTTAGTTAGAAAACAAATGGATGACTCAAATGGGATTCTTATGCAGTTATTGGGAGGCTTATTAGCACCTGATGGTCCTAAGGAATGGAAGGAGTTCAACGATGTTGTGAAATTTATAGAATTTGAGTCTGTGACTGGGCTCCACATAACTGGTGTTGGCCTAATAAATGGTCGTGGAAAGGGCTGGTGGGATATCTCATGCAGATATCATCCTAAACTTTTGGTAGTATCCTCTTCATGCATATTCATTCGCTTTTTTCTTGTATATGATTTTGCTAATTTCATTTCTTTTTTCTAAAATGATTTTCACACAAAATAAATTGTAACAAAATTAATTTTTCAACAGGATTGTGGCAAGGGTGCACCTACGGTATGGTTAAAGCTGCCTTGATTATTATTACTATTGAAAGAAGTTGTTTAGACACCTAAGTCGAATTACTACTAATTTTATTAATTTCGCTATTAACGTATCTGGATAGTTGATAAACCAATTTCAAGTGCAATATGATAAAGGAAAATAATCGAAAAACACAGAATAATTCTCAAACACAGACGAGGAGTTGTTCACAAAGTAAAAACCCAATTTGGAAAAACACTTGGAAGCCAAGCCCAATCCTTTGCTTACTTCAAAATTTCTAGAAGAATTTTCTTTTTTCTATGTGGTTTCACAACAACACTCCAATATACAATATCTTTGTATTTGGGTGGTAAAATCCTCTCAAGTGTATGGAAATTAGAGAGGTTGAAAGACTGGTTTTGGCAAGGAATTCTTGTGTTGTCTTTCTTTACGGAATATTAGGGTTTTTATTTTATTCTTATATGGTATAGGTTACATGGGATGATTGGCTATAAATAAAAGAGAAATGCTATGTCTACAACAAATCGTATAAGTTAGGTTGTTATGGATTGTTATTGGTAGGGCAAAAAAGTAATTTCAGTGATAAATTCTAATTAAAACCAATAACAACTAGCCACTAATGATTTATTATGAAAATGTTGTTGACGTATCACCTCTTTAAATGAAATGTTAAAGCAAAATTGTTGGCTTTCCTTGACAAGTTTGTGCTTAAACAAGTTTTGTGCGAATGTTAGGCTAAACTTGTTTGTCCAACAACTTTTTAAATTGCTTGATTTGGCTTGATCGATTATCATTTTGCTCAATTGAAATTCCCAGTCATGCACAGTGAACAACTTTCTTCAAACTAACACCAAATGATTACAAAAAAGTGAAATACAATCGAAACTTTTTCATTACAAATGTCATGGAATTTAGTCAACATTAAAATATATTATTATTATTATTATTGTTGTTGTTGTTATTTTAATTATTTAGTAATAACAAAAAAAAAAAAAAAAATTAGATGTTTTGATTTTTCTTTTTTTGTTAGATATGATTTAGCATTTTTTTAGTAAGATAATTGTTATAGATGTTATAAATTTTAGCAATATATGGTTATAAATTCTTTTTTTTTTTTTTTGGAGGAAATATATGGTTATAAATTCAATCGTATATAATTGGTAAGTACCACATATCAGTTTAAACCAAGGTAAGAATTTGTAGTATATATTTAACATTATTACTCATTGCAAATAGTATTGTTGCAATTTGATAACAAATTGTATGGTGTTCTATTTTGACTATATGCAGACACTCAGATTTCATAAAAGCAATGACATCCACATGAGCCAAATTAAAATAGTAAATAGCCCCCAAACCCATATTCTTCTATTGGGATGCAATGGTGTTGAATTACAAGACCTAAGCATGGTAATTGTCTTCCCTTTTGCCTTTCTCAATCTTCTACATTTTTTTTTTGAGAAATAATTACAACATACTGCTAACCCCGCAGTTCGAACCCTTTCCCCCCTAGACCTTCAAGCATTTTGTACATGGGGAGGTGCCAATTTAGCTACAAGGCCATTGGCTCAATCTTCTGCATTTTATTACACATATTTGGGATACTGCATTAATTTGACTCTCATGCTTTAAAATATGGTAGTGGTTGGTTTGGAACTCAATCATCTTCTATTTACCAATTGCATATATAAAAAAGTACTTAATGCACATGTAATAATGGTTGGTTTTCTAAAATATTTCAACAAAATTACATAAAATTTGTGTGAACATTTTACAAAAGAAACCATATATCTAAATATGCGAATACAAGAACAATCACCAAAAAAGGAACTCCTTGAAAATTAAACGAATTATATATGATTATATTTATTTTTTAGAAATTAAGAAGGTATAAAAAAGAGAATTTAATGTAATAGCAGATTTGTCAAGAGACTCATCCAATTGTGGACGTTTATTTATTTATTTATTAAAGGGAAGTTAATGTCATTTTAAAGTGTAATGGATGTTTCAATTATCATTCCAAACAAGCATGTAATAGTTTAGTCAAGATTGATACCCAAAATTTGGAGAAGTATTTTGCCCATACTGAATTGAAAATTTGAAGAAATCAAATTTAATCTCTATATGTGTGTGTATATATAATAATAATAATAATAATAATAATAATAGGTGAAGTGGAGAGAGTGTGAAATTGAATTCCAAATTAGAACTCTAATTGTGTGCCACGTGTACACACCAAATTAGAATTCCTAATTAGATTTCTAATTTTGTGTTATGTGTCTAGAATCTGAAATTGAAGTTGAATTTTGCATTATGTGGCTAAATGTATGTGAGCTCATTCTCATTAAAACCACTTATATGTATCAGGTCAAGTGAGTTACTGTGCTAATTAAGTTTTTTCTTGATTTTGCAGTCAAACGTGAAAACCAAAGAGATTAATATCGGTGATAAGACCTTGGTTTAAGTACATTGCAAAATTTCCAAAAAGATAGCAAAGCCAGAGTTTACATCTTTGTTATAAATTGCTTACAAAGTTTGCATCTTTACATTTGCACTGAGTTTCGGATTAAAGTGCTTTCTTCTTGGTCCTGACACTGAGTTTTGTTTACTATTCACTTACAAAGTTTGCATCTTTACATTTGTTATAAATTGCTAATATGTGATTAGATGCACATTATGCCTAAAATTCACTATCCTTATATTTGGCTTTTTGTTCAGGTTTGACACCTATAACAATGAAGAAAGCATTGCTGTGGACCGATGGATGATACTTTTTGCAGGTTGCAAAGGAATTTAGTGATTAATGGAATCTCACACGAATTGAAAAGGACTCGGCTGTCGATGTTTGGGTGGCAGATGTGAGTCACTATATTTTTAAAATTTTCAGTGAAGGTAAAGGTTTTGAACAATGTAAATTTTCCAGAGAGAAATTTATTATTCTATATTTATGCAAGTTTGGTCGCCTTCTTGAAGTGGATCACTCCACCCTGTCTTTCTACTAAAATTTTTTATTCAGATTGTTACAATTTAATCCGAAATTTTATTTGAATTTTCCTATTGTTGTTACTATCATATATTATAATTCCAATTGTTCAATTAGAATATGAAATTGGAGTCCAATTTTACTACTATACACGGGTACAATCTAATTATTTTTAATTTTGCTGTCATGTGTAGAAGTCAATGAGATGAAATTAATAACACATTAAACACTCATGCTTTGAGAATCGGTAATACCAATCTAAATCCATTGGACCTGCTTTGGGATAATACAACCGTGAAGGATGTATAAAAACACGCACAAACCCATCTCTCTATAAAAAGAGATTGGAGAGAATTTCTTTTATCAGCCATGGAACTTCAGAGGTTTTTTCTTCACACAAATGTCCATCATGTTACAAAATGACTCATCATAAAACTACAAAATGAGTACAACTTTGAGAGTTTTTTTTTTTTTTTTTTTTTTTTAATTTAAAATTTTTTAATCTACAAAAATTTCAATCACTAATAGAGATTGAAGATTCAAAAGCGTGAATGGATCTTTTGGATAAACATTGTCACCAAGGTTCATCTTTCTGTGTAAAATATGTATACTGCTAAGTTTTGTTAATGAAAATTTCTGGTTAATAATATGAATTTAGACTTAACTGAGCCTTTTAAACATGAATAAACTCATAATTAATAATATATTCATTCCCATGCGGTAGCACGGGACTACATACTAGTTTATATTAATAGGTAAAGCCTAAAGAAAGTTCAATTAAAATTTGAAATTAGAATCCAATTTTGTCCTATGTCTAAATTTATGTGAAAACCACATCATAATTATCAACTTAAGTATGTGCCATGTCAATGTGTCTAATTAAGTTTTTTAATCTTTGTGCCAAGTGAGTTAATGAGTAAAAAATATTAAGAATCTAATATTAATGAACTATAAAATAAAATAAAAATCCAATCACATATACTTAATAAAAATCACTACACGTTCTATCTTATTAAAAATTAGAAGAAAAAAAAATGATTATAAGTAGTATTAAATTTATGTAAGAATTTTAATATATGACTAATTATGTTTACTTTTTTTAAAAAAAAAATTGACTAATTAATTATATTTTATGATAAAAATTATGTTTAATTTTAAATATATCTATACGTACGCATGTGTTACATGCTATTTTTTTTTTAATAATTTGACTAATTATTTATATTTTTATAATAAAATTTTGTTTAATTTTAAATACATCAATGTGTTTGCATGGGTTACATGTTAGTATAATTAAAACATATCCCAAGGAAACACGAGTCATGGACTTTACTTAAACACCTCCACTCCAGGAGTACGGCACCATGGCTGTGCTGTGGAGACTTCAATGAGATTTTAACAATGGGGGAAAAGCAAGGAAGGCGCATACGACCTCTAAGGCCAATGCAGGAATTTAGAGAAACACTTCTGCAATGTGGGTTAGTGGACTTGGGATTTCAAGGTAATAGATTCACGTGGAGTGATGGTCGAGAAGGCGAGGGTTTTGTCCAAGAAAGATTAGATAGGGCTTGTGGAACTATTGAGTGGAGGGACCTATTTCCACATGTGCAAGTCACCCATCTCCAGGCTACATATTCGGACCATGTGCCCATTCTTATTTCAACACATCCACCAACAGGTCATAGGAGAAGAAAAAGGCAGCCTAGGCGTTTTGAAGAAAAATGGTCCACACATCCGGAATGTGAAGGCTTGATCCGTGAAGTTTGGGGTAGGGGTACACGAAATGGAAGTCCAATGTTTAAGCTTTTTGAGAAAATCAAACAGTGTAGGGTTGCATTAGTGGAGTGGAGCAAAGACACTTTTGGGAATTTTAAATCCAAATTACAAGTGATGCAAGCAGACCTTGAAGAGCTTTCATTGCAAAATAATGCCAACAATGCCCAATGCATTAGCACCTTGAAAGCTGAGATAAACACTATCCTACATCATGATGAGCTTTCTTGGAGACAAAGGTCCCGGTCCATTTGGCTACCTGCTGGTGACAAGAATACAAAATTTTTCCACCAACGGGCAAGTCAACGGCAGAGGCGAAACCATATATCAAGTGTTCAGGATGCAGATGGTGGTTGGCATACATCGGATGAACAGATTGCCCAAGTAGTCGAGCAATACTTCAAGGAGCTCTTTACCACAGCAAACCCTATAGATATGGGGAGTGTTCTAGATGCGGTGGAGAGACGTGTCACCCCAGACATGGACAATGCATTATTACAGAGGTATACACCGAATGAGGTTAGGAGAGCCCTATTTCAAATGCATCCCTCAAAATCTCCTAGTCCTGATGGTATGTCACCTTTTTTTCTTTCAAAAATATTGGAATATAGTTGGATCTGATGTAACTGAAGCTATCTTGTCAATTTTAAATTCTGGCCATATGTTGCGAAAAATGAATTTTACTCACATTGTACTAATCCCAAAAAAGAATGATCCAAAGCAGATGTCTAATTACAGGCCCATTAGTTTGGGTAATGTGGTAGTTAGAATTCTCTCTAAAGTCTTGGCGAACAGGTTGAAGACTATTTTACCAACCATAATATCGGAGGCCCAAAGCGCATTTGTTCCAAACTGGTTGATAACTGACAATACCATAGTGGCATATGAATTGATGCACAGGATGCGAAATAAGAGAAGGGGTAGGGTGGGACAAATGGCGATGAAGCTTGACATTAGCAAGGCCTATGGCCGAGTGGAGTGGGGTTTCTTGCGGAACATAATGATAAAATTGGACTTGGATTGCAGATGGGTTAATATGCAATGGAAACAATCACCACAGCATCTTATTCTGTTATTATCAATGGGGAACTTAAGGGTTTTATCTCTCCCTCAAGGGGAATAAAACAAGGGGACCCGCTTTCGCCATATTTGTTCCTATTATGCGCAGAAGGACTATCAGCCTTATTGAGGAAAGCTGAAGAGGTCCAATCTCTTAAGGGAGTTTTGTCTAGCAAACATGGGGTACGTATTTCACACCTTTTGTTTGCGGATGATAGTCTTTTGTTTTGCCAAGCTACAGTTGATGAATGCCATAGACTGCTGGAATTATTGGGAAAATATGAAAGTGCATCTGGACAAGCAATAAACAGACAAAAGACTTCCCTCTTCTTTGGCAAAAATACGAGGAGGGAGGTAAAAAATGAAATTCAGCAACTATTGGGTGCACGAGTCATGACGGAATGTGAAAAGTATTTGGGCCTTCCAATGCCAAATGAGAAGTTGAAGGTGGGAAATTTCAAGGAGTTACAAGAAAGGATCACAAAGAAAGTAATGGGGTGGAAGGAAAAGTTTATCTCAAAAGCGGGTCGTGAAATCTTTATCAAAACGATGGCTCAAGCTATTCCAACTTACTCCATGGGTTTATTCAAGCTCCCTAAATCCATTTGTGACAACATAAACTCTCTTTTGGCTAGATATTGGTGGGGCCAAACCGGTTCGGAAAAGAAAATCCATTGGATAAGTTGGAACAAGTTGTGTACATCAAAGAAGAGAGGAGGGATGGGGTTTAAAGACATCCATGCTTTCAATCTTGCGATGCTAGCCAAACAAGCATGGCGCCTAATTCAAAATAATGGGTCCCTATTCTATAGACTTTATAAGGCAAGGTATTTTCCAAACACGTCCTTTTTGGATGCCAAGTTGGGGAATAACCCATCCTTTGTATGGCGCTCTTTACTGGCTGCTAGAGATATCATACATGCTGGCTCTCGATGGGAGATTGGGGATGGTAGGAAAATACAGGTGGCCACCCATAATTGGCTACCTCCCCCCCCGGGTTTTATCAATGCACCACCAGTGAATATGACAGTTCATGATTTGATGAATGGGGAGTCTAAGCAATGGGATAGGGGGAAGCTCCTTGCTACATTTGATAGACACACCTGCGAGACCATTCTCACCTTGCCTCTCAATCACCAAGTCACACAGGACAGGTTAGTATGGATGGAGAATAAGGCTCACACCTTCACTGTTCGATCAGGGTACCAGGTTGCTTTACGCCTACAACAGCCAAATCGTGCCGAACATTCATCGGTGAAAGCTCATGAAAACACATGGAAGAAAATATGGAAGCTGAATGTGCCACCTAAGGTCCGCACTTTTCTTTGGAGGGCATGCTCTGGGTGTTTACCAACAAGGCAGAATCTGCACAAGAAACGAGTCAGAATCGAAGAACACTGCGTGCTGTGTGATCACCAGACTTAGACAGTCAGCCATATATTATGGGAGTGTCCACTGGCGCGGAATGAATGGGCGTTATTCAAAGGAAGTATCCAGAAATGCAGCAATGAACCCATTGAGTTCCTCCTCCTTTTTCAGAAAATGCAGCAAAGGCTCAGTCTAGTGGAGTTGGAGCAGTGGGCAACAACAGCTTGGATGATTTGGCAGGCTCGAAACAAAGTAATCTTTGAGAAGGTGCAGCTCCACCCCAAGGTCATCTTTGAGAGTGCACTAAAATGGCTTGGGGAATACCAACGTCTAAATGATGCACAACGGGTATAATTGGGACGTAGTGCAGGAGTTTCCTATTTTCCTTTATCAATTAAATGTAATTGTATTGTTTGTGAGCCATCACAACATGGTTAAGATTTGCTGATGGCCCACCCAAAGGCTAGACGTTCTGGTCTAGTTGTTACACTGTATACTTGTTTGTGAAATAAAATTTCTATCGCTTTTGGTTTCAAAAAAAAAAAAAAAACATATCGCAAGGGGTTGGATTTTTGTTGTCCCTACTTTTATAACCCAATGGAACAATTTAATACCTATGGACATCCAAACACCCTATATATAAAAAAATTCTCTACTAGTTCAGGTGACATTTATTTTGAATTTATGTGAACTATAATGAGTGCTAGAGTTAGGATTTGACATCATGGGTGAAATTTATAACTAACGTATGTATGGCTTTGTAGGGTACGGAAAAGATGGCCAACGTTTTTATTTTTATTTAATTTTTGTTTTATTTATTATTTAATTCTTACAGTAAGAGGCCATTTGCTAGAGAGGGATTGAAGCATAGGAGCGTAAAACAATTTCAATCCAGCAAAGTGGGTTTGTTTTCTTATGTGGAAAATGATATTGGTTTGACAAAATTCCCCTAAGCACCTAAAAGAGTAAAAATGAGGAAAATTTTCTCTTGAAAACATTTTCTACTAAAACAAATGGAGCTAAATAAGGACAGGATTGAACCTATATTTTTCTCAATTAATGGGAGAATCAAGCAGTGTTACTGAAAATGTCAATTTCCGACTATTGTTAGTTGATATTTTGGATATAAAAACAATGACTTCTTGTTAATATTGGCAAGCAGGTGATGATTGTGTCTCTATTGGAGATGGAATTACAGATATAAATATCACTTATGTGAATTGTGGGCCAGGTCACGGGATAAGGTAAGAGAAGAGCGCACTGTATATATATATTATTTCCTTAAACAAATATTTTGTTTGATTTTATTTACTTTGTTTAAATATGTAAAAGGTAATTTAAGAATCTAAATAAACTCACTTTGTCTTTATTTAAAAAAAAAAAAAAAATGACCAACTGCAAACTATATTTCTCAATCTCGCCGCGGGGGGGGGGGGGGGGGGGGGGGGATCTATAATCTTCTAAAATGCGAAATTTAACATATTTTGTTCCATTTTGATTGATTTTATTAGGACTCTTTGGAAAATTTAAACCACAGGTACAAATCAATTAACCACTTTTATGCCAGATTCAATTAATTAACCGACTGTGCTTTTAAGTTCAGTTTTGGTTAGTTCAACTCACAAACCAATACTGCTAAATAATTGTGCATTATTGGTGTAATGGTTACTACATAAGTATAAATGCTTGTGGGGTGTTGGGAGGAAAGGGAGGGGAGGGGGAAGGGTCAGGGCTCAAGTCTTTAGAAAGGAGTTTCATACACATATACACTTAAATTAGACTATAATATAATTTTTATCTTGTATCAAAAATAAATATATATTGCTAATTAAAACATATGTGGAAAGAAAATGACACAAGCGATATGGTTATGAAGATAAAACTCTGACAAGAAAAACTCTTAGAGGGTGTACCATCAAAATTCCTAAGAGAAACAAATCCACTAAAAGAAATGAAGTTTGTATAATAGAATGGACCTTAACCAACATTTAATTTTTAGGTTATTATCTTCTTGCTTCAAGAAAAAAAAAGTTATTATCTTCCTTATATATGTTCTTTCTTTTAACCCTTTCTGTCTTTTCCTTTTCTCTTTCTTTTTTATTCTTTTCTTTTTTGGTTTATTTCTTTTCTACTTTCATTTTTGTATATGGTTCAAATAGGTGGTCACTCTTACTGAATGCTAAGTAAATAAACCAATGCCCATGATTTTATTTTCACTATTTTATATATATCTCAATCTTGATTTGTATTTGCACATGGAGAACATGCAAATTATAATTTACATTAAGCCTTTTTAGAAATCTGCATCCAAAATAATAATTTTATACTAATATTATCCAAATGCTCGATTGAGAGAAACATACAGGATTTATGGAATGCTAAACTATGATTTTAAAAATGTCCTTTTAATTCAAAACGCACGTTTTAAATTTTTTTTTTTTTAAACACAAATTTTCAAACAGCTAAGCCAAACAGACACTTGAACTCACAGTGCCTACTTCTTTAACGTGGTTACACACACAAATCTAATTATATCTAAGGAGAAATTTAACTGCAAAATGATGTGGCACACTATCGTGAAGTAAATTTTTAGGTTTGTTGGATAAAGAATATTCAATCATGGTATGTTACATGTTTGATTTTTTTTTTTTTTTTTACTTTAATTATTTTATAAAAAAAGTTAAATCAATACATAGTAAGTTTTGATTGATAGAACACAAAAAATAGGATTGACAATTGAGAAATTTTAGTACCACGTAAAACTTCACAACTTTTATCACAACTATCTTACATGGCAAATTGTGATTGATGGCCAAAATGGGCAATTAACCTTGTTTGCCAACATCTCAATTCTAAGAGACTCGATTTTTGGACTATAAATCGAGTCTTTGAGGGTCGATTTTCATGTTCTGATTAGGTCTAATGTGGCATTTTCTCCACGTGGCGTCTACCTGTAAATCGAGTCTCTAAAACTTGATTTATAAGCCAACCATTTAAAAATCAAGTAAAATATTTTACGAATCAAGTCCTCTCTCACTGCTCTCTCTTTTCTTTCTTCCTTTTCACCATTCTCCCCTTCTCCTCTCTTACCTAATCTGCAATCCCTTTTTTTTTTTTTTTTTTTTTTTTTAATTTGGGTTTGCGAACTACATGTAGGTGGTGGTGGTGATGGATCCAGGTGGTAGTGGTTGCTGATCGATGGTTTTGATGGGTGGGTGGCTGGGTGGGTTTTGATGGTTGCTAATCGATGGGGTGATGGGTGGTTTTTGATCGCCGTGGATCTGGGCTTGCTCGCCTTGGTGTTTTTTTTTTTTTTTTTTTGGTGGGTTTTGCTCAGTCATGAATCTGTGCTTGTATTTGATGGTGGCATTGCTGGTGGGTGGCGCTGGTGGGTTTTGGAGAATCTTGTAGTAATCGACTTATTGGTGCATGCCCGTCGGACTAACTCTCTTTGTTTTTTCCTTTCTATTTTCCTTGGTGTCTTTTTTTTTTTTTTTTTTAGTTTTCCTCTTATCTTTTCTTTCTTTTGTTTTTACTTTTGTTTTCTATTTTGTGATTCCTTTCCTCTGATTCTTGCTACCCCCTTTTTAGGCACAATAAGGGTCTCCTTATATAGTGCCTGTTGTGACCATATTTTACTATTTTAGCCCTTAATCACCTTTGTCTGGTCTGGGTGTACTTGTCGACCACCACTGGTCTGTCTGTATGTCACTCCCCTTTTCCAGACAAATGAGAGTTGTTTTATTTATTAGTCTGCCACGGCATCATTTCCTGCCACGGTGTGGGTGCTCTCTTTCTCTATCCCTCATGGCATGCACCTAGCGGTTCTCACTCAATCTTACTTCTTTTGGGTGGTATGTCATCTGTAAGGTTGAAATTTATCAACCATCTTGTTGGCTTTATTCCGTGCCAATTTTCTTATAATTTAGCACTTAGCAACCCTGTATTTAGGCGGGATTCATGTAAGGGTAGTGTGTGAAGAGAGTGTGAAGAATTGCTCAACTTTGTGCTAAGAAGAAGGGACTCGCAGCTAGGACTCGTGATTGACTCGCGGCTTATAAGCCGCCAACTGTTGTGCACGTGAGAAGCATGCGGGGAGGTGAAGGGTCACGCCAGCTGTCGCACTACAGGATAAAAGTCCCAAGCTAGCCAGGCCGTTATCTCCCAACTTGAACTTACGACTTGGACCAGTCGCAAGGCCAAGCTGCCAATCAGCCCAGTTTGGGAAAAACTGACTCTTCGTATTCTAAACACACACTACTATATATAGACCCTTACCCCACGAAATGCAAAGAGCTTCTAGAGAGAATTTTGTGAGAGAAACCCTAGAGAAAAACAAGATTACCTCATCCCCAGTCTTCATTAAGAGACTCTTCAAATTCCTCTATTCTCTTCCTTTCCATTAATACATCCTTGAGAGGCTATTGACCAAATCCTTTTTTCATCACACCCACGTCTGTGAGAAGACATTTTGGTGCTAAGAGAAGTAATTTGGAAGGGACCAATGTTCATTGGTTGATGCTATAGGTTATAGCAGAATCCAGTAAGCTAGAAAAGAAAAAGGTTCGGCGCAACCTCGTTGGAGTAGGAAGCTTGGAGGGCTTAGGTACCTGGGTAGATTAGGCTTGGAGGGTCTATTGCTGTTCATGTATCCCAACTACATTTTCTAGTGGATTATTGACCGCTTGGAGGGCGGCGGAGAGGTTTTACGCCGAGGACTTCGGTTTCCTCTTCGATAACACATCGCATGTTGTCCCTGTGTTTGCATCTCTCTTCCTTTATCTTTGCCTTTTATTTGCCGCTGTGGATGTGATTATAATTGGCTTAGATTGTTTATCAATTATGTGTTTAGCTTATGTTCATGTTCCGCACATTAATTGTTTAATAATAAGCTTGAATTGATATTTTGTAATTTGGGGTCTAAACGTTCAAGGGTGTTTTATACACATATTGAACTTTCAATTAGTATCAAAGTGGGTACACTTGCTGTGGTTTTAATACCTAAGTGTGATCCTTGACCCCTTGTTGAGATGGATAGGTCTCAATCTCTTAATGTACCACCATTTTTTGATGGTAATAATTATGTTTTTTGGAAAGTCCGAATGAGGGCGTTTTTGTGTTCTATTGATGATGTTGTGTAGGATGCAGTTGAAGCTGGTTGGATTAGGCCGGAAGCTGCCAAATCCACTTGGGATAAGGCAGCTCTTGCAGCAGCTAATGCTAACAGTAAAGCATTGAATGCTATTTTCTGTGATGTCTCTCTAGAAGAATTTCACAGAATTTCACATATCACTATTGCTAAGGAAGCATGGGAGATTCTGGAGACAACTTATGAAGGAATTAAGAAGGTGAAAGACACCAAACTACAGATGTTGACCACTCACTTTGAGGAGCTAAATATGAGTGAGGATGAGTCCTTTGATTCATTTTACAATAAGCTGAACGAGGTGGTCATCGACAAATTTAATTTGGGGGAAAAGACGGAGGATTCTAAAGTTGTAAGGAAGATCCTTCGGTCACTACCAGAAAGTTTTCGTGCCAAAGTAACGGCCATTGAAGAGAGCAAGGATCTTGACGACATTAAAGTTCAAGAGCTAGTCAGTTCATTATAGACGTATGAATTGTCACTACCCACACAGAAGAAGAGCAAATCTCTTGCTCTTAAAACAATTGATCAGAGAGTGGCATCTCATGACCCTTCGAAAGAGGATGCAGTAGATAAAAATGTGGTGTACCTTGTAAAGAACTTTCGGAAATTCTTGAAACTCAAGAATGGTGGGAAATTTGGTGACAAAGGAAAATTTTAGAGTTTCAGGAGGGAGAAGAAAGAATTCCGAAGGAAAGATGATAGAGATTCCCAATCTTCTCAAGGAATCACATGTTTCGAATGTAATGGACATGGACACTTCAAAAAGGAATGTCCCAACTATTTGAAGTCAAAAGGAAAGGTCTATGCCACTATTTTAAGTGATTCAGATTCATCAAAATCTGACTCTGAAGAGAGCTGCAACGAAGAAGGAAATTACTCCGCATTCATGACCATTGCACATGTGGAATCCTCAGATGATTTGATTTCACTTGTGAAGTAGCTTGGTGAGCATTTTGATTTGGAGCCTTTTGGGATTGTTGATGAATCGGAAGTTGAAGAGGATGAAGATTCATCTGGTCTTTAAGAGAATTACGCCTCACTTCTTGAGAAATTGGGTGAGTATACAAGGGTGGCAAAGGTGGCTGTGAAGAAGATGAAGAGAGCTGAGGAAGATTACAAAAGTCTTCTTGTGCGATACAAGGAGGCAAAGTGTGAGATTGAAGCACTTAATGGTGAGTTATCAGAAGCTTACACAAAAGTAAGATTTCTTGAGTAAGAGGTAGTGCAAGCTCATGCCAAAATAGATAAGGTCTCTTCCAAGAAGCTAGATGATGTTATTTCATCTCAAAAACATACCTCAAACAAGTCTGGGTTGGGATATACTGGAAGGAGTAGCTCATCCGCCAATATTACCAAAGAAGTGAAGTTCGTGAAGGCCAAAGAGACGGCTATGGATAAGCCTATTCCTGAGAAAGTTAAGGATGAGAGGAAGAAGAATGTGGCTGATCAACAGGTGTTTAGCAAGTCCTGTAATCAATCAGAAGGCAGATTTGGAGCTAGAGGAAGATCACTTCCAAGATCACTACAGGGTCCTAAAACGAACTATCTATGTCACTATTACGGATTGCAGGGACATACTAGACCAAACTTTCACAAGCTAAGAGCATTGAACAATGCAAGCGCTCTTCGATCAAGAGGAAGGAGAAATGATGAGAGGTCCTGGGGTAGAGAGCAACCAAGAAGTCAAAACCGTGATCTAGGAATGATGGATGTTATGAAGATGATCGGTGCCTTCACCAATTGCTTGGAAAGCTTCACAAGAAGGTTTGAAAGTCCCAACTCTCGTACCCAATCCGTCAAGGATATCACCCCAAATGCACGTGACGTGTGGGTGATGAAGGGTACTCATGCATAAGCATTATAACATGTCCATGTATTAATACTTCCCATGTTTATGATTATGCTTGGTTGTATGTTTTTTTGTTTGTGTGTGTTGAATTTTTGTTTGTTTGTTTGTTTTTCTTCAAAATTTTTTTACATTGTTATTTATGTTGCTTTTGATCAATGTTTTACTGCTTTTGTGTCAAAAATCCAAAAACACATAAAAAGTAGAAAATCCTAAAAAGTTTGATATGCTTTGTTGAGTTTTGTCTCAAAGCATGTTTTGCCTTGTACATTTGTACTAATGGCTTTGTGCATTTAACGAGATTAGCTTATCTCTTATGCACTCATATCATTGTGGAAGAAATTCTGAAATCTATGTGACTGTTGTAAATAGATCTTCAACCTTGTCATGAATGATTAGTGAATGATTTTGTTGATCTTAAGACATGCATAGACTTGTGCCTATATATCTTCCTACTTTTTATTTTATTGCTTTACTCAAAGAGCTCACCAAATGTAAATCTCCAAATGAAAAGAGATATTAAGTTGTAAAAGCCTGTCGCACATACTAGTATTTGACTAGGAAAAAGGGAAAACGACCAAAATAAAATGTATGATACCTAAAAAGCCAAAGGCTAACTCATCAAATTGAAATATTAAAAATTTCAGACATCGATCTCACAATGAGATTTGTTTATTCAAAAAGATCAAATGATATGTTGAAAATGGAACTAAATAAAAAGCTTCAAAGAATTGTACTCAAGTTTATGTGGGAGGTCATATATGCATACTTCTATAATTGAGATGAGTCACATTAGCTAGTGCTAGTTGTGTATGCCTTGATTGAATTGATCATTAAAGTTTCACATTAGACTAAGGACTATCTCATTTTTGATACCCACAAACAACACACAAGTCTATGTTCAATAAATGTCATATTCATTTGTGTGATTTTACTTGTTTAAATGTGTTTTCACATACTCAATACCTGTTGATTAAACACAATAAGATTTTTGAGTTTTTTAGTTTGTTTTTGGAAAGTATTTTGTTTGTACAAAAATGTCAAAAATTTCAAAAATAGTGTTGCCCTGTTTTGGCGACTCAGTCACGGGTAGGTCCAGTCGCATGTTCCAGTTGTGAGCTCACTTCGAAATTTTTCACGGCTCACTGTCGAGTCAATGTCTCAGTCGCAAAAAATACTTAGAAAATTTTTCAAAATTTAAGTTTTTATGATTTTCGCGGCTTAGTGTGGTGACTTGTTCGCGGGTGGAAGGTCCAGTCGCGAGGGGCACTTAGAGATTTTCACGGCTCATCTCGCGATTATCTCGCAGGTAGGCCTTTCAGTTGTGAAAAACACTTAGAAGATTTTTTGACAATCTTGGTTTCACAGTGTTTCACGGCTTACCCTAGCGACTGACTGGCGACTTAATCCAGTCACGAAAAACGCGTGTTTTGTATTTTAAAGACAGTTTTTAAAATTGTTTTTTAGTTTTCCCTCAAATTTCAATGACTCTTCATTGTCTTCTCCATTTCTCTCTCTCAAACACTTCGTGTCTCTCTGAAAAAGCTTCCATTTTTGCATCATGTCTTCATCAAACATCAAGAAAAATGTATGGGTTTTCTCTATCTCACTTCATTATACTGGATTTGAGCATTTTTTTTTCTTGTTTTGTGATGTGGTTTTGAGTTATTGAGATTTAATTTGTTCGAACATGGGTTTATCTAAAATGTTGGATATGATTGTTTAGGGTTGTTTTTCTCTTCTTGCTGAGTTTAGTTAGTGTTATGTTTTTGCATCAGGTTGCTAGTCTTTGTTCTGAGCATTGACATTTGATAGAATTTTTGCTCTTTGGGCATATGGGTTTGGGGTTTTCTATATTTCACTCTGAATGTGGTTTTAGGTCCATTTGCATTTTTACAGTATAATCTTGTTTAATTTGATGTAGTTCTGATTTGTTCTGTCCATCTTTTCGTTTTCAACTATGCTTGGTCTGTGGACTGTCTTGACACTCTGTTACTCTCTTTGTAACTAAATTATTACTAATATGTGTGCACTTCCACATATTGTGTTTTGCTCTTGTTGTGGCTTCTTCTGCTTGTTTATAGATGCCTCCTACACCTACAAAGAAGAAGTCTCCTGCTATGAAGGCTGATAAAAGGTTGAAAATGGACCCTAACCTTTTTAGGTCAGTTCATCACTTTGAAAGATATAGGGATTATTTCTTGAAGGGAACCATCATTCAGGAAAGATTTGTTGATTTAAGGGATTTGAAGGACACCTTTATTCCTAGTTGTTTTAAGGGTAAAGGTTGGGAAAGACTATTGAGTGATCTACCTCTAGTGTGTGAGCCTTTAATTAGAGAATTCTATGCGAATGTGAGCATAAGGGGGGATGAGTTGAATTGCTGGGTCAAAGGTCGTGAGTTCACCTTAGATGCTCATGACATTGATGAAGTTCTAGGGCTTGAGGGATTAGAGGATTATGAATTCACTAATTACAAGGATAGAATGCTTTCTTTAGACATTGTCCAGACCAAGATTGGTGGTCTTAAAGAAGGGAGATGCCTTAACACTAATGCCTTCTCGGTTGACATGAGGTGTCTAGCCACAATCATGATCTTCAATTTATATCCCATAAGAAAGATGACTACCCTTACTAATGCCATAGCTATCTTCCTCATGGAGCTTAAGGAGAAAACCTTCATTGACATAAGTTCTCACATCTATGACACACTTGTGGATGAGACTAAAACCACCTCAAGGGCCAAGCTAATCTTCCCCAGTCTTCTTATGAGAATTTTCAGAGCAAAGGGTGTTGCAATCCCTCAAGATATCAGTTCATTGACTCCTCTATCAACCATAAACAAATTTACTCTCACAAGGATACAAAGTCGTCTTCCAGGTGAAAAAGAGGAGGATGTCCAAGAAGAAGGTGATCCAATGGAGACTGAAGTTGAAGCTGCAGGACAGATATCCACACCTAAGAGAAGAAGCAAAAGGAGTAGAGCTTCTACTTCATCAGATGTACCTCCTGATGCATTTCAGATCATCTTGGAAAGGCTTGATGGACTCAGAGAGGTTCAAAATTAGCATACTGAAAGGATGACAGCAATGCAGGATCAGCTTTATGTACTATTACCTAAATTTGACAGCATCCACACCAACCAGGAGCATTGACCCTTTGGCCATTCCGGTAAAAAAAAGGGGAGAATTTTTGGGTTATACCTAAGGGGGAGTGATTGTTTTGAGGGGGAGCTTTCTTTGTTATATGATGTTATGTTTATAGCTTTGATACTGTGTTTTGGTTAACTTTTTTTTATTGGTTTGATACACTGGTTTTGGTTAATGTTTGGCTTAAACTCATATCTCTTGGATAGTTTTGAATCTTTGGTGGAAGTTATTCAGTATATTTTATGATGTTATTCAGCATATCTTCTTTATGTTTGGTTTGTACCTAGTACCTTTGTAGATTTTTAAGGTTTACGTTTTTGTTTGTACCCATATTGCTTTTGTAAACTTTTATGATTTGTTTCTATGCACTTTGTAGGCTTTGTGGTTTGTACCTTACTTTATGCAGCCTTTGTGCTTTGTTAAATCAGTACTTCTAACTAAATGTTATGCATTTCCTTTTAAGTACTATCACTCTTTTGCCTTTGTAAGATTTTTTCTAGATGCACACACTTCATGTACTGTGCATTGGTTGAGTGTTGGTCATTCAAGTGATTTGCCTTGTGTTTGTCAACTTGAATGTCCGGATGTTCATTCCAAGTGTGAATGAACATTGTGATCACTTGTATGTAGTGATTACCTATTTTGGTCTTGCCATGGTTTATTGCTTTATTCCATTATGCTTGATCGCATTGTGCTTGCTCCATTTGCATTACAAGTTTTCTGCATACAATGAACTTATTGTGTTGTTGTGTTTCAGGAGTATTGTTCTTATGGTTCAAAGGTTTCATAGATTCTAGAGTAAAGTGTGAGTGAGTTTCCAACTGTTCCCAACTCACGCGATAAGTCTAAAGTTTGTTATAGGGTTTTGTCATGGAATAGCCAAAAGGGGAGATTGTAAGGTTGAAATTTATCAACCATCTTGTTGGCTTTATTCCATGCCAATTTACTTGTAATTTAGCACTTAGTAACCCTGTATTTATGTGGGATTCATGTAAGGGTAGTGTGTGAAGAGAGTGTGAAAAATTGCTCAACTTTATGTCAAGAAGTAAGGACTCGCAGTTAGGACTCGCAATTGACTCACGGCTTGCAAGTCGCCAATTGCTGTGCATGTGAGAAGCATGCGGGGAGGTGAAGGGTCACGCCATCTATCGCACTACAGGACAAAAGTCTTAGGCTGGCCAGGCCGTTATCTCGCAACTTGAATTCGCGACTTGGACCAGTCGCGAGGCCAAGCCACGAATCTGCCTTGTTTGGAAAAAACTGACTCTTCATATTTCAAATACACACCACTATATATAGACCCTTATACCCACAAAATGCAGAGAGCTTCCAGAGAGAATTTTGTTAGAGAAACCCTAGAGAAAAACAAGATTGCCTCATCCCCAATCTTCATTAAGAGACTCTTCAAATTCCTCCACTCTCTTCCTCTCTATTGATACATCCTTGAAAGACTATTGACCAAATCCTTTTCTCATCACACCCACATCTGTGAGAAGGTATTTTGGTGCTAAGGGAAGCAGTTTGGAAGGGACCAATGTTTAATGGTTGATGCTATACGTTATAGCAGAATCTGGTAAGTTAGAAAAGAAAAAGGTTTGGCGCAACCTCGTTGGAGCAGGAAGCTTGGAGGGCTTAGGTACCTAGGTAGATTAGGCTTGGAGGGTCTATTGTTGTTCATGTATCCCAACTACATTTTCTAGTGGATTATTGACCGCTTGGAGGGCAGCGAAACGGTTTTATACCGAGGGCTTCGGTTTCCTCTTCGATAACACATTACGTGTTGTCCTTGTGTTTGCATCTCTCTTCCTTTATATTTGCCTTTTATTTTCTACTGTGGATGTGATTATAATTGGCTTAGACTGTTTATTAATTCTGTGTTTAGCTTATGTTCATGTTCCGCACATTCATTGTTTGATAATAAGCTTGAATTGATATTTTGTAATTTGGGGTCTAAACGTTCAAGGGTGTTTTATACACATATTGAACTTTCATCATCCTAGTAAGACGTACCCCCCAAAAAAGCTTAGGCAGGAACCGCAGAATAGGTTTTTTCCCCTCTCCTCACCACTAAACCATGCCCTTTTACCTCTGACCCATGACCCCACCATGTCTCATATTGGCTGGGTACAGGCTACTGGTGCCCGGGCCTTATGTGTGCCTCCCTTCATGTATGTAAAATCTGTCTGCTACTCATGCGTTTGTCGTGGTCTGGAGGCTTGCCTGCACAATCTAGCGCCTTTCTTTGACCTTTATATGTGTTGTTATTCGATTTCCTATTCCCCTTAAGGGTTGGCCTTTATATTTCTTTCAGCCTATTCTTTGATTGTCATTATCTCTTGCTATATCACTCTGTCATTCCTCCTATAATGACTTGATCCTGCTGGGCTTCTTCAGGCCTGCCATTTATTCTTTCCTAGTGGCTTAACATGGCCATAGGTTTTCTTACTTATGGGCTCCTATGTCCTTTTTGTTTTCTCTTAAGCATCCTTGGCCTATTTACTTTTCTTGGACTTACTCGGCCCTTTTTCTAACATTGTGTTCCCATGAGCTTTTACTAACTTCATTGGGCTTCCTTGGAACAATTACCTTATACTCATCTTTGGGGTTTGTGGACCTGCCATCAACCCCTTACTCTCTTTGTTTGCATTGCTTTGGGCTTGCTGTGGTCCATTCTCACTTTTCTACATCATATACTGCCCATGGGTTTGCTATTTGGTATTTCTCTATTTCCAGACTCCTTTGAGCCCATTTGCTTGCTCAAGATCTATTTATTTATTTTATAGACTTGTGATCCATTATTCCTACCGCTTGAGCTTAATAGGGTTCTACATCATATACTGCCTATGGGTTTGCTATTTGCTATTTCTCTATTTCCAGACTCCTTTGAGGCCATTTGCATCCTCAAGATCTATTTATTTATTTTATAGACTTGTGATCCATTATTCCTACCGCTTGGGATTAATAGGGTTTTTTTTTTTTTTTTTTTTTTTTTTTTTCTTCTATCTTTTTGCCAACTTCTTTTCTGTCTGTGTTGCTGGGCTCCCTCTTTCCTTTTTTTGGCTTCCAAAATGACCATCAACATTTAGCCCCCTGAACATATGAAGCATTCATGCGGTTCATATGTGAATAAAAGACTTTCCTGTCCCTTCTGTCTCTCTTCCTTCTTTTCCTTCGCGACCTTTTTTGAACAGTGGACCCTACCACATTCATATATAAGTGTGTGTGTATATATATATATATATATATATATTTTCCCTACTGCGAACAGTGCTATCTCTTTGAATTTCCCAGATTAGCAGTTATTCTAAAACACAGCCGCTGTTTCATTAATTTCATTCTCTTCTTGATGGTTGACCCATTGCCTCCCTTCATGCCGGTATTAATGACCTTGGTATTTAAGAGGGAGTTCCTTTGCAATCCAAACATAAACTCCTTCTTTTCCAAAACACTCTATCTGTTTCCTTTCCTCCACTGTCTTCTTCCTTTTAAACACTCATACCCATTTTACTTCAATCAAGCCCTTATACTATGGTGCCGGTGAAAAGCCAAGGCTCTTCCCGCCGTAAAAGGAAAGAGGCTATTTTCGATACTCCCGCCGCATTGGAGCAAGGCGAGGAGGCCGCGTACTTTGAGTCGGACCATTCCGACAAGGAAAAGGCACAGCGCAACCATACAATGAATGCACCCTTTTAATCGATCCTTGGTATAATGTCCATCCTCATTTTCCCAAGATTCCTGACGATTATCCGCCACCGCCATCGGGCCATGTGTGGCTTGCCCTTTCTTGGGCCCCGTCGGCCTCTTCAATCCCCAATCTAGTCATTCATCAAGGCCTTAGGTTGGAGGGAATGGGTAGACAGTGAGTTATCTTATACGGGCTTTATGGGTTTGTTACATCGGGCTAGTGTTCTAAAGGTCGTCATCTTATCATGATGACTATCCAACTTCCAAGACTTCTACAACCTCCGTCACTTGGTCTGCCAGTGGTGTACCACCACTTATACATTCTTCTTCTCTTGTGGCGAACTCACTATAACCCTTGAAAACGTGGCCAACCAATTACTCTTGCCAGTCCTCGGCGATGTTGATCCTGCCACCATAGAACTTTCTCTGGAGGAGGAAGCCATTGAGGTTGAGTTGAAGAAAAGGATGACCGGAAATGCCAAGTTATCGTATTGGGTTAGTTCTTCTTTTAAATTTTCTGTAGTTGCCCGCCGTGCGGCTTTCGTTGCGTTTTGGCTTTGCACGTTTGTTTTTGGGTCCCACATCCATTATGCCATAAAGCCCTTATACTTTTGTTTAGCCATCAAAATATCTGCTGGAGTTAGTTTGCCACTGACCCCTATGTTCCTGGGGCATTTGTATGTCCAACTAGACATTTTGCGGAATGATGAGAGCCAAGCGGGGTCCTGTCACATAGTTACCTCCTCTGTTCATAGCACTATCCTGCAGCAGTTGTTATTTGAGCATTGTGCCCAATATTTGGCAAAGTGTAGACCCATTCGCTTTGCTAAAGAGAAGTATCAATCATGCCCAAGGGTAATTATTGACTTCTGCGGCAGATTTGAGTTCGATTTTCCACTGGCTTTCCATTGGTCCGGTTTAAAGCCTATTGATTATTATGTTATTAAGTCTTTTGATGAAGGTATTGGTTTTTCTTGGAGAGCTTACAAAAATTTGAGTACTGGTTATACATGCATAGATTCTACCATGGGTTCGTTCATTAATACTATTGGGACTACTACTCCTTTGGCTGGTTTTGAGGAGACAGGGATCACTTATTTGGCGGCCACCAATGCTAGATGGTTGCCTTACTTGGCCGATGAAGGTATCAAGTTTGTTCATTATCCTACCAACTGGGTAAGAAGGCAGTTTGTGTTAGATCAAGACATCCCTAATGACCTTTCCTTTCTTATGGAGTCCTCTACTTCGGCTTGACCTTTTCTGCGGCATACCACCTTTGATTTTTGGAGACAGCGTTTTAATGCAGTTACTGTTTCTGGCTCACTGAGGGAGGGCCTTTGCACCCCTGCCATGCATGGATACCGGCAGGCCGTAATGACTTCATTTGAGCAAGAGTTGCAAGTAGTCGCAATTTCTCCCTCATTCCTCCTGATGGGCTCAGTATGGTTGTATCGCTTAATCCTCGATTGCTCCTGCCCTCCAAGTCCATGTTAGCGTATGCCAGGAAACAGAACCAGTCTGCCATCTTTGAATGGGATGAGGAGAAAAGATGGTGGTATTGGCACACAGATAATTATCCTCCAGGTTGGGAGAAAAAAGTTAAAGTGACGAATGTTCCTGCACTGGTCAAGAATGGTCCTGCCAAGCTTAAATCTGCCAGTAAGCCTAAATCTGCTACGCCACGGCCACCCACAGATGCCACTCCTGCCAACAGAACATGAGACAGTAAAAGAAAGACAACTCCCCATCCTGGGTTTGCTGCCGAGCGGAGAGTAAGTCACTTTTAATTTTGCTTTGTACTTTATATATATTTTTTCCTTGACTTTCCCTGTTGTTGAATCTGACATGCTTGCTGACTTCTTTCTTTGACTTTGTCTCTTGTCCCTCTTTTTCTCTTTTTACAGTCTAAGCATGAGGAGGATACATCTGTCACTCATCCCATACTGCTTGATGAACCTGAATTCGAGGTACATCTCCTCTCTTTTTTTCTTTATTTGCATGTGTTCAATCTGCCATATGCTTTTGGTTACCTCATCCATCCAAAAGTTACTTTGATTTTCATATCCCCTTCTTTTTTGTTTTCTAAGATGAGCCCGAGCCTCTCTCTGTATACCACCCTACAGCCAAGGAGCTTTTTGCCTCCATGGGTGTACCCATGGGAGGCTTTTTCGATGGAGCTGACACTGCATTTGCAACACCTGCCCCTTCTACTACTACATATAGAGTTCATGTTGAGGCTTCCACTTCTCCCACTAGGTCGGTACCCATAGTTGAGGGTACTCATACTGGGAAGGTTGGTGAGGCTACTTCCATTCTTGCCGAGACATTTGTTTCCCAAGAAGAGATCACTCCTCCTGCTGTTATTCAGACCAAGACTGCTCCTCCTGTCACACCCTTTGTTATCTCCACTAGTGACCCCTTCGTAGCCCTATCTCAGGTTATGAAGGATGGTTCTTCTTTGGTAGTGACCCCTTCCTCCATTCCTAGCTTTGCTACACGTGGGCCTGATGCGGACTTGTCCTCGAAAGGGTTTGAGGACATTCTTGAGGATCCGAAAGATGAGCCCATCCCGAAGAAGAGGATTTCTGATTCTAACGAAGAGAAAAGTATTGCCCCAAAGATCGAGTTTATGGGTATGTGCTTCCTTCCCCTTCTTTATTATTTTTTATTTATTTATTATTTAATTTATATATTACCAAGTTTCACTCTGCCTTATTCATATGCATTTGTGTTACTCTTCTGCTATGGTCTCTCTTTATTCGTATGCCCATTTTCCTATTTGTAGAGACCTTTGAAGGGCCAAGAGTTGCAGCAGATATAGGCACGTCCTCAGCCGCTCCTCATGCCACACCTATAGCACTTGTTTCTGCCATTCTCACAGTGTCTGTTTCTGCCGTTTCTTCTATATCTGCTTCAGCCGTTCCTACAACCCCCATTCTTACGAGTCCTAGTGAGTTTCTTCCCCTTATCTTCTTCTTCATTTACTTTTTTCTTTTTTCTCTTTTGTATCACAACTTCTCATTTCATGCTTTGTGCTTTCTTGATAGGTCCACTCCCTATTGCTCCATCTCAGTTTGAGGTGGGTAGTAGTTCTGCCACCGTTCTAAATCTTGTGAGCGAGGCTACAACCTTCTTTTCGCGCTTTGATTAGTCGGAGGTGAATGAGCTCGATCCTACAGACTTCTGGGGCTCTAGGCCTCCTTATGTAGATTTCCATGGCTTCCGAGTCCCTGAGGATTGTGTTTCTCACTTGGTGACGATCTATAACAGCCGCGGTGACTTTATGCATGGATTTCGCCTTGGTCGTTTTGCCAAAGAGCACTTCTTGAGGATGCTAGGGAGTGTGATGAATGATATTGAGCATAACTTTGTTGACACTGTCTTCATTGAGAGGATCTTGCAGTGGAGGGCCACGATTCAGGAGCTTATCAGTGTGGGTTTTGTTGTGGAGTTCATTCTAGATCATCTTCGTGAGGTTGCCCGATCCTTTTTTTATGAGGAGAGTTTAGCCTGCTCTTGATGCTATTGATGCGCAGATTGAGACTCTGAAGAAGGAGGTGGCAGACTTGGAGGGTCGTCACGGGCACCTTCTTTCTAACGTTGGTGGGCCTAGCTGTTGATGATGATGCAGTTTCCTTCTTTCTTTCTTTCTTTTTTTGTTTTCCTTCTCTTATTACTTCATCCAATACACTTATATGTTTCCTATAGCACTTTATTTGGCGTGTGTTTGCCACTGTTTGGGTTTGTAATTGTGATGCTACACTTTGCTACTACTTTTACTATTGCTTATGACATAGAGTGCTAATACTTCATACTTTTTAATTACATATTCATGAAAGCCTGTTACAATTCTACCTTGTGACATAGTCCCTTGAAAGAAGGAAAAGGTCAAGGGAACATAAAAGCTTTTTAACAAGACAAAAGAAAGAGACAACCACATAGCTTTTCTCCCTAGGCATAATAACGTTTCAGCCATTTTCCGTTGATGGGATCCATTAAGTCTCTGCTATCCATTTGAGTCAAACGGTAATATCCACTTTAATGCACCTCCCTTATCACAAGGGGTCCTTCCCACTGCGGTGCAAACTTGGGTGGTCCTGCCATGCCTCGCCTGCCATAGTCCGCTATTTTTGACATAAGTTGTCCTTCTGCGAACACTCTCTCTTTGGTCATCCTGCATAGGCTTCAGTCATCTTTTGTCTGTATCTGTGGCTGCGCTCCTGGGCTTTTTCTCTCTTTTCATTAAGTCCTTCTAGATCTTCGCATATTTTTGCCTCAAAGACTTCTTTTTCCTTTTTTTTTTTTTTTTTTTGCATCTACATAACTTTCAAGGATGGAGTTATTATTTCTGCTGGGCTTACTACCTTAGTTCTGTAGACCAAGGAAAAATGTGAGAAACCTGTGGCTGATTTTGGTGAATTTCTATAAGCCCAAAGAGCGTCTGGCAGGTGCATTGCCCATCCTCTTGTATACTTTTGACTCATTTTACTAATAATCTTTATGAGAGTTTTGTTTGTTGCCTTTGCTTGCCCATTTCCTTGAGGGTAATAAGGTGATGAACGGTGGTGCTTGACTTGGTAAAACTCTAGCATCTTCCTTACATCACTGTTGACAAATGGTGTACCATTGTCACTAATGATCTTGTGGGGTACCCTAAACCTTAGAATTATGTTTTCCTTGATGAAGTTTGCCACTACTCCTCCTGTGACTTTACGGAGTGGTACTGCCTCTACCCACTTAGTAAAATACTATATAGCCATATGTATCCATGCGACGGTGGGTTAATTGATCTCATTAAATCAAGCTCCCAAGTGTGGAAGGGCCATGGGGTGACCATGCTATGTAAATTCTACGGATGAGTATGACTCAAGTTGGCTTGTATTTGGCAATTATGGCAGTTTTTTACAAATTCTACTGCATCTTTCTTCATGGTAGGCCAGTAGTAGCCCATTTACAGCAGGTATCTGTAAAGATTTTTCTTTTCCTGGTTCTCCCCACACTCTCTTGAGTGTACTTCTTTTATCATTTCTCTTACTTCTTCAGGGCCCAAGCATCTTAAGGGTTCCCCATCGTACCCTTTTTTGAAAAGGACTGTATTATGCAAAAAATAACGTATTGCCAACCTCTTAAGCTTGTATCTTTCATCGTATTTTTGCGGCAGGATGCCTTTTGTCAAACACTGTATGAATGGGCTTCTCTAGTCCTCGCTAATGAACACAGCGTAACTTTCCTCTCTGTCTACTGCAAGCTGACAGGTCCCACACTAGGTTTGGACTTGATCTGCATCTTTACCCATACTTGGCCAATAGAAGCCTACCCTTTGAAGTCTACAGTAAAGGCTGACCTCTTCGCAGGATTTGTAAGTCTTGTCATGTACTTCCTTCAACTTTCTCTAGGCCTCTTCCTGCCCCACGCATCTAGACAAGACCCCACTTGGCATCCTGCGGTACAGTTCTCCCCTCACCAGGATGTAGTCTTTTAGTATCTTTAGTTCTGCGGTGTCTTCTTCCTTCATCAAGACTTCCCTTATGGGGATCTGCCAATCCCCTTCACTCTGTTCCTCTTAAAACCTTTCCTTCAACATCTCAATTATGGAATATTTTCTTTTGCTGACCTCTACTTTGGTGTTATCCCCTTCGAACATTATTTGTGAGCCTAGTGCGGCCAGCGCATTTGCAAACCAATTTTTGTTTCTTGGAGCATGTTCTATTTCAAACGTTGAAAACTTTTCTTCCATCTTCTGGGCCATTGCTTTGTACGGGGCTAGGCTGGGTTCCTTTAGGGAGAAGCTCCCCTTGGTCTGGCAGACCACTAAGTTCGAATCACATACCCTTAAATTCTTGATTCCCATTTCGAGAGATGTGGCCAGCCCGGTTAGGTAGGCTTCGTATTTTGCCGTGTTGTTTGAACAGGAAAATTCCAGTTTAAACGATAGTGCCACTGCCTTGTCTTCTTCATGGTAGAAAACTACTCCCACTCCCTCTGATTGGGTGATAGAAGACCCATTAAACTTCATTACCTATTGTTCTCTGACCTTTTCTGCCTTGGCTACTTCCCCTGGAACTTTATCATCCAGCGGAAATTCTTCCTCTCTTGGAAACTGTGCCAATAAATCTGTTATAGCCTGGCTTTTCACCGCCCTAGGTGTTCCTATTCTCAAGTCGTACTGTGACAATTGTAACAACCATTGGATATTCTACCAGAGATGATTGGTTGCTACAACAAAGATTTGATGGCATGGGACTTGGTCATCAGCCATACTTCGTAAGTCAAGAAATAATGGCGCAACCTCTACGAAGCATACACCATAGCTAAGCATGCCCTTTCTGCCCTTGGGTAGTGAGTTTCTGCGTCCTTCAAGGCACAACTGATGTAGTACACTGATTGCTCAACGTCACCTTCATCCTCTTAGGCAATTAATGCACCAATGGCGTACGAGTTGGTGGCCAGGTAAAGTAGCAATAGTCTTTTGTGATTGGGGCTGCACTGTAGGGAGGTTCATCATGATCTGCTATAGCCTCTTAAAGGCCGTCTGCTGCACTTCCCCCCATTCAAAACTTTTCCTTTTCCTAAGCAATTTAGTGAAAGCAAAAGTGATTAATGCTAACCCAGGGATGAATCTTCGAATATATAAGACTTTCCCTAAGAAACTCTTTAGCTCCTTTACCGTGATTGGAGGCCACATAGTTGCTATAGCCGTGGCTTTTGCTGGGTCTACATCTATTCCCCTACTGTGAACTAGGAAAACCAAGAATTTCCCAGAGTACACTCTGAATGCGCACTTGAGAGGGTTCATTCTTAGTTTAAAGGCTCTGCATCTTTTGAATACCTTTTTCATCAAGTAGAAGTGCTCTTCTCTCTTCTTTGATTTAACCACTATGTCATCCACATAGTCTTCTAGCTCCTGATGCATCATGTCGTGAAATATGGCCATCATTGCTCATTGGTAAGTTGCAGCTGTGTTCTTCAACCCAAATGGCATTACAGTGTAGTAGAAGTTGCCCATGGGTGTTCTGAAAGCAGTTTTCTTCGCATTCTTTAGTGCCATTCTGATCTGATTGTATCCGCTGAAACCATCCATGAATGAAAACATGGCACTTCCTACCGCAGAATCTATTAGTAAATCCATATTTGGCAATGGGAACTCGTCCTTTGAACATCCTTTGTTGAGATTTTTGAAATCTACACAACATCTTATCTAGCCATTCTTCTTCTTTACTAGTACTATGTTGGATAGCCAACGAGGATGTTGAATAGGCTTGATGAATCCTGCGGCCAGCAATTTCTGCACTTCTTTGACTATTTGCCCTTCTATTTTTGTGTGAAATATCCTGGCAAGCTGGGCCACTGGCTTGGCCTCCGGGTCCACATTTAGTGTATGTGCAACTAGTCTAAGGTCTAACCCTGACATCTCACTATAATCTCACGTGAAAACGTCTTTGAACTCTTTCAACAGTAGTATCAGCTCTGATTTTTCTTTTTATATCAAACTTGCACTAATTGAGATGGGCCTCGGTCCTTGCGAAACAGACCCCAGGTCAACTTCCTCCATTTCTTCTTCTGCCGCAACCTATACCTCATTCTCTGCCACAACTCCTTTACTTTCCTCCTTATTATTTTTTTTCTCTGAACTTTCTTGAACCACGCAACACGCCAAACTCTCGTGCTACCACTCTTGGGTAGGGCCCGTTTGTGTTTCAATCGCGGGCCCCACGCGCCTTCATAATTTGTACACAATCTTGCCATCAGAGCCTCGGACCCTAACGCATTGGGGCATGTCATCTGATTCTACGGCGGGCACTTCTTTTCTTTTCCTCTTTCGTGCTAATAATTCCTTTAGATCAGGCTCTGGGTCACCTTGGATGTCTTCCCACTTAGGTACGAAGGTACCTCGTGGCTTCAATACTGAGCTTTCCCCAGATAGAGCCCATTGGTCGTAGAACATAGTTTCTACTAGATGGGTCTCTACCTGCTCGAACGGTGAGGAGTTTACGGCTATGCGTATCATTCTACCATTCAACCTTCCTTTCACACATTAGTGGTAAGTGGATGGGACTAGTCGGTGTTTGTGTAACCATGGTCTCCCTAAAAGCACATGGTATGAGACTTCTTTTTTCACCATGTGGAACTGAGCTAAAGAAGCTATGGGTCCCACCTTTAACCATAGCTGGATATGGCCTGCGGTGTATTCGCCCCTTCCGCCAAATCCTGTTACTTCTATTGGACATCCTTGAATTTTTCTTTCTGAAATTCCTACGGCTTGTAGAGTGCTCAATGGAATGAAGTTCACAGAAGCACCTGTATCTACCAAGGCCCTCTTTATGAGGATTTGATTTATGGATACTGCCAGATAGAAGGGTCTTCTATGGTCTAGGTACTCTACTTCCATACCTTCATTACTAAAAGTGATTTCAGTTGACTCCTGCAATAGGGCTCTGTCATTTGAGGTTTCCGCTGATAAGCATTCTACTCCTACCCCAGAGGCAATGCTTACCAAAGCCTCCGTGGTTATCTTCCTTTCCATTGTCGTGAACCTCAGTTGCTCGAATAGATTTTTGAACTTGGAGCTTTGCTGTAAATTGGTAATTGTTGCGGCAGGTAGGGCTGGATTCTCTTCTTCGTCCTCCCCTGAATCCGCACAAATTACTATTACTGCTACACCCTTCCCTTTGTGGTTTAGAAGTGGGTTTCTTTGAACCTCTTGCTAGGATAGTTCTAAAGTTCCTTCTTTGATCCTGTGGTGCACCAATCTTCGGAGCGCCCAACACTCTGCGGTAGGATGTTGTATGTAGTTGTGCAAATGACAAAAGCATGGGTCCCTCCGCTCCTTTTCTGTGGGCTCTCTAGAAACTTGATGGGGCTTGAAAACACCGTTTGCTATCCACTTGTTTAACAGCACGTCTAACTATTTCGAAGTGCATGGTATTGGTAGGGGAGTATCGTATTCCCTTCCATCTGTCTTTCTTCTCCGCTCACCATTAGATACTGCCATAGCCTGCAGAGCACTTCTTTTGCCCGTGCTTGGGTTTTACAGACTGGGCAGTCTTCCTGACCTTTTGTAGCAACTGTGCAAAACGGGAAATTTCTAAGTTTTCCAGGACTGCATTGTACTCCCTTGTCATGTTTGTCAGACACATTTCCACCAATGTTCTTTCTTCACAATGATCATAGCAATCGAGTGCTATGTCCCTGAACCTTTTGATATATTCCATCAAGTCTTCACCACTTCTTTGCTTGGTTGCTTGCAGAGTTTCAAGTGTTACTATTTCTTCTACGTGGAAGTACTTAGTGCAAAATACGTCCACCATGTCATCCCAAGTTGGAATGGATCCTAGCTTTAGGCTGATGTACCAGGTGTATGCCCGGTCCCATAGTGACTTAAAGAACTCTTGAAGACATAAGTCTTCGTTTGCAGCATAAGGGCCAAAAGTATCAATGAACTTAATCACGTGCTCAATGACACTTCCCTTCCTGCCATCATATTGTGCAAAGGCTCGTGGCTCATGCCTCTTGGAGTATGGTTTACTGAGTAACTTCAGTGGGTAAGGAGGCCTTCGCAAATAGAATCTCTCCCTAGGTGCTCTAACTCTTTCTTGTTCCAGGAGGGCTGCTACTTCAACCATAGTGATGAAATGTTGTTCTGCATTCTGTGGGACACCTCCTACTGGTGTCTCTTCTTTGTCTGCCGTATGTTTCGGATCATGCTGGCTTCCTTTCTCTTTTGTTTTGTCTATTTTCAGTTAACGGATTTCTTCCATCATTTGTTGCTGTGAGTGTTGTAGGGACTGTAAGACTTCAATAAAGATGTTGCCATTATCAGTAGGAATTCTAGGCGGCAGTTGGGGTTTAGCCCCCATTCCGTTAATGCCTTGTGCTTGATTAGGCTGCTGTTGGCGAGGCGTTGTTAGCCTAGACTCTGCTTTTGAAGGTATGGCACTCATATTTCGCGTCGTCCTGGATTTTGGAGGCATTTATTTGCAAGGGCTTTCATCCCTATCTACTTCTCAACTCCCTAGTGGAGTCGCCAATTTAATGTATGGGCCTTTTTTTTTATTATGTTGGGCTAGGCTGCCTCCTGCGGTAGTAGGCTCAAGTACTCTGAGTAAGGGAGTTGAGACCGGTCCAACTGCAACTCAATTTGGGCAAGCTTGTGAAAAAACTATGTCTCATCTGCCAGGAGTGCGCTTATGGCAGACATAACTATTTTAAATGAGTCATGATAGGCAGATATAATAATAACAACAAAATAGAGTACTCTGTCTATTTAATAGAAAATGACCAAATAATCCCTATTCACAAAACATAATCACAATAATAACAATGACTTTTACAAAGAAAGTAAAGGGAACAAATGGTAAAATGGGTTAATCAAAAGAGAAAGAAATTAAATCAAGTCTAGTTCACAGGAACAAAACCAAAGAGGGAAGAACGCCTCCTCTCAACGCAATTAATCTCATAGGGAAATCTTGCCGTGGAAATTAATGTCTTTGAGGGAAACGAACCTGAATAGTTGGTGCCCAAAGGTGTCCTTTTACTTTTTTTTAACAGAGAGCAGGATTTTGAGAAGGAGAGAGGGAAATCAACCTACTGGAGCATGCCCTTCGAACTAACTCTCTCTGTTTTTTCCTTTCTTCTTTCTTTGTTTTTTTTTTTTTTTTTTTAGTTTTCCTCTTATCTTTTATTTCTTTTGTTTTTACTTTTGTTTTTTATTTTGTGATTCCTCTCCTCTAATTCTTGCTACCCCTTTTTTTAGCACGTTAAAGGTCTCCTTATATAGTGTCTGTCGTGACCAAATTTTACTACTTTAACCTTTAACCACCTTTGTCTGGTCTAGGTGTACTTGCCGACTGCCACTGGTCCATCTGTGTGCCATTCCCCCTTTCCAAACAAAGGAGAGCTATTTTATTTATTAGTTTGTCGTGGCATCTTTTCTTGCCACGGTGTGGGTGCTCTCTCTCTCTCTCTCTATCCCTCATGGCATGCACATAGCGGTTCCCACTAAATCTTGCTTCTTTTGGGTGGTATGTCATCCCAGCAGGACGTACCCCCCAAAAGAGCTTGGACAGGAACCGCAGAATAGGTTATTTCCCCTCTCCCCACTGCCAAACCATGCCTTCTTACCTCTAACCCATGACCTCACCATGTCCCATATTGGCAGGGTACAAGCTGGTGGTGCTTGGGCCTTGCGCGTGCCTCCCTTCATGCATGTCCAAAATCTGCTTATTGCTCATACGTTTGCCGCAATCTGGAGGCTTGCCTGCATAGTTTGCCGCCCTTCTTTGACCTTTTATGTGGGTTGTTTTACGATTTCCCGCTCCCCTTAGGGGTTGGGATTTATTTGATACTGGGCTTTATATTTCTTTCAGCCTATTCTTTGATTGCCATCATGTCTTGCCATATCACTTTGTCATTCTTGCTGTAATGACTTGATCCTGCTGAGCCTCTTCAGGCCTGCCGTTTATTCTTTCCCTAGTGGCTTAACATGGCCATGGGTTTTCTTACTTATGGGCTCCTGTGTCCCTTTTGTTTTCTCTTGGGCATCCTTGGCCCATTTGCTTTTCTTGGACTTCTTCGGCCCTTTTTCTAACACTGTGTTCCCATGGGTTTTTACTAACTTCATTGGGCTTCCCCGACCCAATTACCTAATACTCATCTATGGGGTTTGTGGACCTGCCATCAACCCCTTACTCTCTTTGCTTGCATTGCTTCGGGCATGTTGCGGTCCATTCTCATTTGCTATTTCTCTCTTTCCGAGCTCCTTTGAGCCCATTTGCTTCCTCAAGATCCATTTATTTATTTTATGGACCTGTGATCCATTATTCCTGCCGCTTGGGCTTAATGGTTTTTTTTTTTTTTTTTTTTTTTAATTTTTTAATTTTTTTTTTTTTATCTATTTGCCAACTTCTTTTCGGTCTGTGTTGCTGGACTCCCTCTTTCCTTGTTTTGGCTTCCAAAATGACCATCAACACCTATTAGTACTAAGTTTAGAGAAATGGTTGTGTTTTGTCACACACAAATTGTTTGCTTAATTTGGGACAAATATTTGAGCTAAAGAATATATATTAACTTTAAAAGAAATTGGTGTTTTGTTGTGTGTTGATAGAAAGTAAGAGTTAAGATAAGCAATGTGCTCCACTCTGAAATGCATGGGACATCCACGTCCGACGTAGCACTCAATTTTAATTGTAGTGAAAATGTTGCTTGCACCGATATCAAGTTGAACAATATCGATTTGAGATCTTCAACCCGTGGAGAGAAAGTGAGTTCTAGCTGAAACAATGCTTTTGGAGAGGCAATAGGAACTGTAAATCCCAAGTCTTGTCTAAGATTAAAAAAAAAAAAAACTTGAGAATGCTCTTGTCTACGTACTATGACTATCATCTTGGTCCTCTTGCTGTTATTGTTTAGTACAATTCACCAATAAAACCTGTCTTCTTTCTTGAGCTTAAAAGCTGTGTAGTCAAATTATATTTCTCATAGATTTTCTAATTTCATGATTCCATGATGGTTATATATATAGATCACTCTTCAATGGATTGATAAGGTCGATAAAATGAAGAATCCTAGATGGGGGGGAAGTGTTGAGACTGGGTTTAGTTGATCACAATTTGATTGCATTAAAATACGTAGAAGGCTTGGATGCTACATTTTTTATTTATGTTCTTTTTTGGTAAATTATAATTTAGACTCATTGACTCCATCATTCCTATGTGCGTCTTTATTTTTCATTTCATCCATGTAGTTTGATAGGTTTCACAAAAAAAAAAAAAAAAAGCGCCACAAATGAAATGACAGAACAATTGCACAGTTCTCTGCTAGCTTACAAAATATATATAAAAAAAAAAAATTAAAAAAAAAAAAAAAAAAAAAAAAAAAAAGCTCTCTGATAAGGCTTATGTTTTTGGTTAATTTCTAGTGAGCCGTCTGTTAAGACTTTTTGTGAGACATTAGGAAATTATTTATTAAAACAGCTTTCATTGACCCTACAAATTTTCATGTTGCTTTACAACTAATTTCCAAATAATTAGTTTTAAAATTTTTTTTAAAAATAATTAGATTATTTTAGGCCTTTAGGAGGGACCATTTGAAAAAAAAAATTCCTATATGCCTATAAGAATGATTTTGATGTTAGAATTTTTTTTTTTTTTTTTTTTTTTTTTTTTTTTTTTTTTTTGGGTTGATAAATCCAATAGTTACAAAATGTGTCATGACGGGATTCTCACTATGTTCCCAATGACGTTCCATTAGGCGTGGGACGTTTTGCACTTTGGCTATGTACACTTGTGTGGTATTGCTTTTTTATTTTGTAGAGTGAAAGATTACTTACGAATGAACACCTTACATACTCCCCCTTTTATAATCACAAATGGGAGACGTGTATAAAAAAAAATGTAAAATTCTATTGGTTAAGATATGGTTACAAAAGCAAACTTTGGCACACTATCAAGTAGTAATATTCCATGTCAAGCGAAGATTGAGTTCAGTGTTCTTGTACACTAGAGCAAAGTTTTCAGACCCAGACCGTTCATTGAACCATAAAATGGAGAGGTTTAAGGTTTTTGAAGTCGAACCGAGGTCAAACCGTGATGACGTATAATTAATTTAATAATTAATTAAAGTCTAAATATAGATATTAAATTTATAAAACTAGCAAAATTGACTAATATATCTATACATGTAAGGGAAATTTAATGATTTTCAAGAATATATTTAATAATTAAATAAGAAAGTTAATAAAATAAAATAATAACCATGAAAACATTAAAATTTATGATTAATTTTTGAAGTAGAGTTGAATATCTTTGAAGGATTTTAATTATAATTTTTTTTATTCGTCGTAAGAGATGGATAATTTATTTAAGTAGAATAAAATTGTGTTAAGTTGTTTTTATAAAAAATAAAAAAATAAAAAAAAAAATTGCTAAGGGGTTGGACCACACGGTTCTCACTGGTTTGTACGGTCCAACTCCGGTTTTAGGGGTTCATAGAATTAACAAAAAATCCAGTTTTTTAGGCTTAAAAAACCGATTTTCATCCCGGTTTCCAGTTTTCATGGTCCGACCTCCCGGTCCAATCCGTTTCTAAGAACCATGCACTAGAGACCTGCCATTATAATGCAAGTGATCTTAATGGATCCATTCCAATGTACACAAAGCACTGTACCCTTGCCAAGTCCCTCCATATCGACCTCATTCTGTTCCACATGACATGGCACTATATATGTTGTCTAGGTAAGTTAAGCCGTTAGTGAAATTTGTTTTTTTGACACTGGTTTAGTGCTCTTTCGCACCGCACATATACTGAATGGCATGCATGAGGTGCATGTAAATGGTCAGAATAGCCATTATTAGGAGTTGTGGAGACTTCAGTTTCCCTAAACATATTTGCCTTCCCCATCACTACTTTTGCTGGAATATATATATACATACACACACACATATATATATATATATATAAGTGATTTTACGTTTTTCATTAGAAAAATAATAATATTGTTTAAAAGATTATATTTCTATGTACATATATAATTTTAAATAAAATTTTAGAGTGTTATAATTGCAACTATTTAGGACTAAATCTCTCATAAAAACACACACACACACACATATATATATATATATATTGGTCTTGAATGGGTGGTCTATTCAATAATTATCTCATATATGTGGTAGATACATTATCTATCTCATAAGTCCTAACATGTCATGTATATGCATCAGCTTTCCGACTCAAATAAATAGGACTCAAATATTGTGAAGAGAAAAATAACACACATTTGATCATGTGACACCAACAAAGTTTAGTGTATAAAAAAATCTGTAGTTCTATAATTAAAGTTTGTACATGTTATCATCATCTATATATGTAAATATAGAAACTGAAAAACAAGGCTCATAAGCTCTATGAAAATTTAAGAAAATCGTTAAAATTTGGTTATTTATACAAAAATTTCCACTTCTATTACCGGGGAAAAGTACCAAACTTAAGTTAGCTGCCAACCCAACAAGACCTGTTCCTCGCCAGGAATAGCCTATTTTATTTTTTCTCTTTCTTCTTGGGCACACAATAGAATCTGTCACGGTCGCATATTCGTGACGTTGGTGCAGCCTGCCTTTTCCTTTGCCATTGCCACAATGGGGAATTTCAGGCCTACACCGCCATGTGACCTAGAGACGGGCCCTCTCAAGGCTCGGCCACCACCACCGCCTTCACCCCATTTTCACCCTCCAGCCCCTCAGTCATGGTTCTCTTGGCTTGTGCCGTTGATTTTTGCTGCTAATATCGCCATGTTTGTGTATACCATGGCCTACAATGATTGCCCAGCACACGAAAATAAGGACGACTGTCTTTTCCATAAATATTTGGGGAGATTTTCTTTCCAACCCTTCAAAGAAAATGCACTCCTTGGCCCTTCCTCTAACACGTAAGAAGTTTCAATAATTTTCTTTTGTTTTTTCCATTGTGTTATCCTTAAAAGTTTTGTCTTTGGAGAATTTAAAATGGGTTTCTTTTATGATTCTTGTTTATTAGTGCTATTTAATAATAGACATGCTCTTATTAAATCAATAAAGAATTAAATCATATCATGAATTGCACCAAAAAAGAGAGAGAGAGAGAGAGGAAAATCATCCTTTTCTTTTTTCGCTTGCTTTTCTTTGTATTATTTTCTAAATGGAGATGAATAAACAGTTCATAGTTTCCAATAGATATCTTTTAGGTTAAATTATTAATTTGATCCTTCATCTATAGGATATGGTTTAATTTGATCAATTGACTATAGATTGCATCAATTAGCCCTTGGCTATCAATGGTGTCAATATAATCCTTTAACTTTCAAAATTAAATCAATTTCATCTTTGAACTAACACTTTACTTGAATTTTAACGAATTTAGTTAAAGTGATAAGCGGAACACAAGTTAAAAAAATATTGTAAAAATGTGTAAAAATTTCAAAATTCAAATCTTTCAACCATTATTTAATTGAAATTTAAACTAATATGAAACCCAAGGGTAAATTTGACTAGATTTGAAAGTTAAGGTCTAAATTGAAATAATTAATAGCTGAGAGACCAATTTACACATTACATAATAGTTGGAACACAAATTAGCAATTTAACCAATCTTTTATACATAAAACTTTGGTTTGAAAGATGAATATTTTGTTACTTAATATTGATCCTTAGTGAAGCATGTAATATGGACCCTTAAGCAAAAGTAGAATAATTAAAATTAAAAAGCCATTGCAAGCTAATAATTCAGGTCAAGCCTATTAATTAAAATAATGTAAGCTAGGGCTTATAGGATATATCTGCTAATCTAATGTTGAATATCATCCAAACTGCTACAAACTTGATTATATATACAGGCTGATAAAACTAGGAGGTCTTGAAAAGAAATTAGTGGTGGAGGGAGGTGAAGGATGGAGGCTCTTGTCTTGCATGTGGCTTCATGTTGGAGTTGTGCATTTAGCTGCCAACATGTTGAGTCTTCTATTCATTGGAATCCGGCTTGAGCAGGAATTTGGATTTGGTTAGTATAATCTGACTATTGTTTAATAAGTTTTTGTACTGTCTACCTTTGCTGATTTTTCAACTTCTTGGAATTTGGCAGTGAGAATTGGAGTCTTGTACCTGCTTGCTGGTTTTGGTGGAAGCTTGTTATCTGCTCTTCATGCAAAATCAACAGTATCAGTTGGTGCATCTGGTGCACTTTTTGGATTATTGGGAGCCATGCTCTCTGAGCTTCTCACTAACTGGACAATCTATGCAAATAAGGTTACATTTTCTTTGGGCAACTTACACAATTTTCACCCTAAACTATTATCTTGATTACACTTACCCCTAAACAATCAAAACACACGATTTGCCCTCCAAAATAGTAACTTTGTTTCAATGTCCCCCTGCCATTTGTTTTGGTGTAAAGTCTAATAGAATTTACATTGAAAGATCAATTTACCCCTCTCCAAAACAGATAGCTGAAAGGTAAATTGATCTTTCAATATTAAATTTCATTAGAATTAACAGCTAAATACACAGTAAAGGGTTTAGTGTAAAGAATTTTTAAAATTGTGGGGTCAATTGTGCTTTTCAATAGATCAAAGAATTATGTGTAATTAGGATGATATTTTAGGTTGAAAGAATATAATTTTTCGTTTCCATTTTTTGCTTTTTATGAATGTAAAAGTTACTATAATATACTCTTAGTTTGTGAAAATAGTTATTGACTCCTAAATATTCAGTGTGCAGCACTTTTTAGCCTCGTGATCATTATTGCCATAAATTTGGCAGTAGGGTTTCTACCCGGTGTGGACAATTCAGCTCATATTGGAGGATTCATTTCAGGATTTCTCCTTGGCTTTATTCTTTTGGTTCGTCCTCAATTTGGATATGTAAGCCGCAGATACATTCCTCCAGGATATGAAATAAAGAGGAAACCCAGGCACAAGTGTTATCAGTACCTGTATGGGATTATAGCCATAGTCCTCTTAATTGTTGGGTAATTTACTTGAACTTTCGCTTCATTCTAAGCTTCTTGTTTTAAGTATCTATCATGGAAAAATGATCCACCCGTTGCTAACATTTTCATTTGATTTGTTTTGTCTACCCCCACACCCCGAAAAAAAAAAAAAAAAAAAAAATTTGTTGGCAGATATGCATACGGATCTTATGAGCTATTTACCGGCCAGAAGACGTTTTAGTCTGCCCGTCTAGAGCTTCAATCGGCTGAAAGATTATGTCAGTCTAACTTCCTATTCTTCAAGCTTTGCAAATATAACAATACTAATTTTCTCTGGATGCACATATATACCTGTGTTTGGATTGTGCATTTACTTTTTTTTTTTTTTTCTATGAGAATTTATATTTTTGTATATACGTGGACATCTTTATGGATGTTCACATGTAAATATGAAGGTATGTGTGTATGCATGTATAAATGGATTGATGTAGGTACTTTTCCGTGAATGTATGTATTTTTGTGTGGTTGTATCTTCCTCGATTGAAATTGGTTAAAGATCTGTATTTTCTTTGAAGGTACTTGCTCCGTTAGAGCATAGCTGAAGAGAAATAGAGACAAAAACCAGGCACGCAGAGACTCACAGATTGCAATATGGTGTAGCTTGCTATACTCAAATCCATCTGGCTTATAAATCAGTATAGAGAAATACATGAATGATTACTTATGAGAGAATTTAATGGAATTGGATAGAGAAATACATGCATGAAAGCAATTTGAAGGACCAATGAAATAGTATTCAACACTATCAAGCATCATATATTCATTAATATTTTCTTCAATTCCAGCAGCCTATGTTGTACACTCTAGGACATGTAAATACATAGGGTGGGTCTCACTCACCATAGGGCCCACTTCTATGTGAGAGGGAGAGAGTATACTCCCAGACTACCTAATAAATTTCTTGGAATTGGAGAGGACATAGTTTATCAAAATTCCAAAAAATTTATAATTACATACAGATAAAAGAAGTTGGCATGGCCTGTCATTGGTTGAGGAAAGTATTTGATAGGAAGCAACATTTTGAATGCACCCTGGCAGTTTATTTTTCTGAACAACTAAAAACAATTACTACGTATTCATGCAGGCCCATGAGGTAGACAGTAGACACAAACCAAATGGATCTCGATAATAAATTAATATTTATATAAAAATTTTGGGCTGAATATCCTACACTAAATTAAATTTTTGTGAAAGGTAATTGGAAGTTAGGAACATAATAAAACAGAAGAACAAATATGCAGCAATATATAAGTCAAGAAATTAGCTGATTTTGATGCTTTTGTGCACTTATATCATGAGTCACCAATGAAGGACAGGATGGAGAAAGGTGATAATGCCCAATGAAGATCAACGACCATGCTAGTAGGCATGAAAATTTTGGTTCAGATTGAAGCTTCATAAGATCAACTTTGTGACTAATTACAGCCACGGTATTACGAAAAGGAAGATTTACCTGTATGATAATGATATTGATATTGCCCCAAACAGATCTGCATTGAAATTTACTTCTGTTGTGCAAACTAGCACCCCATGACTCAAATCAATACACAAAGAACACAAGAATTTACTTGGTTCGGCTAACTGCCCACCTCCATGGCGACGACGATGAAATTTTACTATTAAAATAGGGGCATACAATAATACACAAAAACACTCTCAAGGAACTCAAATCTCAATTATCCCCTAACTCTCTCTCTCACAAGAAAGATACAAGACTGAAGAACCCACAACTTTTTCTCTGATGCGGCTGTTCTTCTCTTCTTATTTTATTCTTATATGGTTATATAGTTCAAGGACTTATTGGAATTACTCTTACTGCCGCATATCATAAAAGCAAAAGCGCACGCGCGCGCGCACACACACACACATATATATATTACTTTAACAAGTCAATTCCAGGACTCCAAATACAACTTGCATTCGGTCAATTACTATGACCGAATTGGGCTCGATTGGGCTTTATGGGCTTATGCCAATTCAAGCCACACATGTGGGCCCACTTCAACAAATCTCCACCTTGGCTTGAATTGATCAAGCTACACTAGCAAATTCCAACATCACCTCCACTTTAGCCCTTAAGGACACACGTGCTACAAACACCAATCAAGTCCAAGTAATTCTTGAACTTGTCTGTTGGAAATGACTTTGTCAACATATTTAAGGTATTCTCTTCCTCTCTGTGAGTAATCCTTAGCCACTAACTGTGCCTTGAATTTTTCACCTTCATTTTTTGATAATGCTTCTTTCTTGTGATATACCCACTTGCAAACAATAGCCTTCTTTCTCTTGGGAAATTTCACTAATTCCCAACTCTTATTCTTCTGTAGTGACCCAATCTCTTCTACATCCTTGTAAGATGATGGATCTCCACTGCTAGTTATAAGAGCAAAACTAACCATGTCTTCAAAGCCATATCTTTGTGGTGTTTTATGAACCCGCTTCTCTCTACCTTTAGCAATTTATTGTGAAAAGCCGGTGAAATAATCTATTTACACAATGTTAAAGAAGAAAGATAGAGAGGAGAGAATATGACACAAGGAATTTATATAGTTCGACAATATGCCTATGTCCATAAGAGGCGACAGAATAAAGTTTCACTATAACTTTGGAGGTTACAATAATAACTTGAAGGCACTCACACAAACCCAAACCCCAAATACACCCTTAGTTCTCTCACAAATAAATAGAGAATATCTTATTGTATTTAGACAAAAGTTGCAGGACACTCTAACTTCCTATCTCTGGTGCACACACATAGAAGAAGCTCTTTGCTATCTCTCTATCTTACGTAGGAACTCTCTCTTGCTCTACCTCTATTTATCACTAAAGTTCAACCGAAATACAAATAGTTTCAACTTATGCAAGACTTTTATTGTTAAGGAAGTCAACAATAGTGGCCAAGAATCCATGCAACATTTAATGCAAGGAGTGTAGAATTTCTTCATGCATGCTTATTTGCTGAATTGCAAATCTTTGGCTTTGTTGCTCAAGCCACACTTTCTAATATAGGCATGCAAGCATTTATTGCCAAGATTGTAATTCATTGCCAAAATTTTTTCCTTACCTTTTGACAATTCATGCAAGATAGCATTTAATGCTTGCTTATAATGTCAATCCACCGACATTACAATTTAATGCTTGCTGTGGATCAATATCATCATCATCACCCTTATCACTGGGTAAACTATTCTTGTCAAACTCCACCTCAATAGTTAATTTCTCCCGTAAACTATCATCACATGTCTCTGCTTCATTCTGTTTCAACATAAAGGCTTCATCAAATATGACATCTCTGCTGGTCACTGTTTTCTTTGAGATTGGATCCCAAAGCCTGTAGCCTTTAACACTTTTTTCAAAACTAAGAAATATGCATTTTCTGAACTTTGAATCCAATTTAAAACGCTCTCCACTCTGCACATGCATATAAGCTGGATAATCAAAGATTTTTAGACTCAAATAATCAACTAATCTACTTGACCAAACTTCTTCTAGAATCTTGAAATCAATGGCTGATGATGGAGATCTATTAATAATGAAACTTGTTGTGTTAATTGTCTCTGCCCAGGACACTTTAGGCAACCCTGCATTCAATCTCATGCATTTGGCTCTTTCTGCTAATGCTCTATTTATTCTCTCTGCAACCCCATTCTACTGTGGATTTCCTTTAACTATGAAGTGATGAGAAGTACCTTCTTATTCACAAAATCTTATGAATTCTTTTTCTCTATACTATAGTCCATTATCTATTCTAAGGTATTTTATTTTCCTGCTAGTTTGATTCTTAACTTATACTTTCCACTTTTTAAATATGCCAAACACATCAGACTTATGCTTCATAAAATAAATCCATACCTTTCTAGAGTAGTCATCAATGAAATTGACAAAGTACTAAGCACTACCATGAGAAGAAACTGACACTAGACCTCAAACATCTAAATGAATATAGTCAAGAACACCCTTACTTGTATGAGAGTTTGTCTTAAAACTGACTCTGTGCTGCTTCTAATACATACTTGCAGAAGTCTAGCTTGCATGTCTTTACTCCCTTCAATAAATTTCTCTTGTGCAGCTCTAACATACCATGTTCACCAATATGGCCAAGTCGTATATGCTGTAATTTTGTGTCGTCAGTACTAGACTCCATCGGAGTGGTGATTGCAACTCTTTCTACAACTGTGTTTCTAATCAATCTATAAAGCGTGCTTACTTTTTGTCCCTTCATCACCATCAAAGCACCTTTGGTAATTTTCATGATTCTACCCTTTGATGAGTATGAATAGCCTAAATCTTCCAATACTCTTAAGGAAATTAATTTCTTTTTAAGATTTGGAACATGACTAACATTACTAAGAATTCTCACAATTCCATCAAATATCTTGATCTTTATAGTATCAATCCCAATAACTGGGCATGTAGCATCATTACCCATTTGGACTATACCACCGTTGTAAGGCTTATACGTGTCAAACTAATCTTTCTTTGGAGTAATATGATATGAGCATGCTGAATCTAAAACCCCATATTCCAATATAGCATTGTTACCCGATGAAATTGAAAGTAAATCTACATCAACTTCACTGTCATCTGATATTTCTTCATCAACACTAGTTGATTCTAGAGGCTTCTTTCCATTATTCTTCTCCTCTAAGAGCATTCACACCAATGCTTCTAAAATCTTCTAAAATGCAAAAAGTGACAAAATTTACACAATTTTCCTCCAAAACTACCCATATCAGTGGATGTAAAAATATGCATATTTGTACATTTACTACAGTAATTGTGCAAATATGCATGGTTATTGTAGTTGTGTATGATAAATTTTTTTTTTTTTTATCTTTCCACTATCAAACTACTTCATTCCAACGTTCACAATAACCCTACAAGAACCCAGCAAAACATAGGAAGAAGAAGAAGGAAGAATCCGAGGATAACCTCCCAACCACCAATCCAGCACCGCCACCACCATCATTGCACCTACCACCACCCAACCAACACCAACACAAATCATTTGAACAGTTGATAATCCACCACAAAGTTGACCCAAAATCAACAAAAAAATTAAAGCAAAATCAACACAAGCAACTAGAAAACCCAACTCAAAATTAAGCCAAACCAAAATCAAGCCAAACCCACTAGAAAACCCAACTCAAAATCAATCAAAACTCACTAGGAAACCCAACTCAAAAATAGTCCAAACCTACCAGAAAATTCAACTCAAAATCAATTCAAACCCACCAAAAAACCATCACAAACCAAAATCAAAACCAAAACCAAAACCCATGTGAAAAAACCCAACGGAACCACTATAACTGCCGAACTGCTGCCTCTAATCTGCTGTCACAGATTTGCTACCACTCTGGTGCCAGATCTTCCGCCGTGTGTGAGTGTTTGAGAGAGGAAGATAGTCGAGGAAGGAATGAGAGAGAGACCTTTGGAATTGATATTTGAGAGTGAGAGATACGGTTCAGATGAAGGAGAGATTTTAATAAATAACTAATAAAAAAAGAATAAATAATATTATTTAAATAGAGTAAATTGTAAAATAGATAAACTAATGTGTGTTTTGAAAAAAAGTGATAGTGTAAATAGAAAAAGTAGGTTCTTAGTACAAAATAGATGGAAAATTTTAACTGGATTGATGTGAATGCTCTTTCAACTCTTCACATTGATTCTTGTAGTGCCCTTTCTTGTGACAATAAAAGCACTCTATATCTTTCTTTGCACATGATATAGATTGAGATTTGTTCCCATTGGATCTTGACTCGCTTCTACCCCGATTGCTCAACTCTGACTTTACAACAAATCCATCAGTTTGAGAACCATTACCATCTTGCTTCATCTTCACATGTGACAAGAGAGCACTAGTCACCTCATTGAGTACTACAATCTCTTTCCCATACAACAACGTAGTTACTAGATGATCAAAATGTGTAGGAAGCGACGCTACTAAGAGTAACATTTTATCTTCGTCCTCATAACTCACCATAAAACTTGACAATTGGGTGTTCAACTTGTTAAACATGTTGAGAAGCTCCAACAAATCTGAACCCTCCTTCATATGCAAACTATACAGTTGCTTCTTCATGTAAAACTTGTTCTTCAAATTTTTTCTCATATAAAGACCTTCTAGTTTTTCCTAAACTTCCTTTGTGGTCTTTGATTCTAGGATGTTGTAAATAACCTCATCACCTAGGTTGAGACAAATAGCACTAGCAGCTTTCTCATCCATCTCTACCCATTCTTTATCATTCATCTTTTCCTGTTTCTTCTCCTTCCCAAGTAAGGCCTTATGAACTTCTTGTTGAATTAAGAGATCTTTCATTTACCTTTGCCAAAGTGAAAAATTTCCCTTACTACAAAACTTCTCTAAGTTATACTTTGTGCTTAACCTCTTTACTGTATTCAAAGGATTAAATCCTAACCTTGCTCTGATACCACTTGTTGTGCAAACTAGCACCCCAGGACTCAAATCAATAACAGTAAATAAGCGGAATTAAATAAAAAGCACACACAAATAATACAAGAATTTACGTGGTTCGGCAAACTACTTACTTCCATAGCGACGATGAAGAAATTTCACTATAAAAATAAAGAGATACAATAATGCACAAAAACACTTTTAAGAAACCCAAATCTCAATTACACCTGAGTTCTCTCTCTCTCACAAGAAAAACACAAGACTGAAGAAATCCACAATTTTTTCTCTGATGCATGTGTGTGCGCACGCACATGTGCGTTACTTTATCAAGTTGTTTCTAGGACTCAGAATACAACTTGTATTCAGTCAATTACTATGACCGAATTGGGCTTGGTTGGGCCTTATGAGCTTGTGGCAATTCAAGCCACACACGTGGGCCCACTTCAACAATTTGCATAGCCAACATTGAGTATTTTGAAAAAGGCTTTGTTTTTTTGTTTTGTTTTGTTTTGTTTTTTTTTTTTTTTTTTGGTTTTGTTTTTTTTTTTTTTTTTTTTTTGGCTGAATATAAAATAAATAAATAAAGCCTCTTTGTTGAGTTTATTTGTATACTCTATTGTAATTCCTTGGAGAATAGATAGGAAAATTTAAACAAGAAAATGAAAGAAATTTTCACAGGAGAGAAGCATACTATGAGCAATGAGCTCTTAGCAGGGGGTCTTCCCATAGGTAGAAGAAAATGAGAGAAAGAGATCTTCTCAAAATTGTAGTTTCTTGAATAACATTTCTGAAAGAAGACTTCAATAACCACCTTTAAGCATTATTTCAATATGTCCAAATGGGTTACTTTTTTCTTTTCTTTTTTTCTCTACTATTTATTTGCTCCTATTAATTGCCAAGAAAATAGAGGGGAAAGAAAGAAGAAAATTAGAATATCTTGCAACCATTTTTCATTGGAATTTTGTAGTCATATTAATTCTTCTTTTCTTTCTGCGTAGCAACACAATTAAGTCACTTGAAAAGCTAAGCTATATAACATACACAAATAAACATCAGTTGATAAATATCTTTACAACTTCAATTTATTCTGGGAAAACAATATTAGTGGACCACAGGAAGAGACCTTACTTTTGGACTTTACCGTATATTGAATTAATCTAAGTACGATGAATAAATTCGTTTATATCTCACATGATTCTGAGCGGCCAAAAAATGTGTAACGGTTGTTTGCCACATTATCATATAGAAAATCCCTTATGAACCTGCAATCATCCATGAAAAGGGATAAATAAGTGATCATCTCTGGTTGCTTCCATTAGATTCAAATCTGAAGTGACAAACAAAACAGCACTGGAAACTGGAAAGGTAGTACTTACAAAGGCACAAACTGTAGAAAAAGTGCCAACTGAGGGAAGGGTAAGTCTATGTATTCCATTATTTTCAGCACAGCTTCCGACTTGATGTATGATCTGAAATCCAGCATGGTTTCTCAGTTTTCATTAGGCAATATATCTTTAGATCTATCTTCTATGTCCAAACTAATAACCTCTTTTTGAACAAAAAGAAAGTTGTAGTAATCCATTGGTTGACAAGTAGCAGGAATATGGATATTTATTCAGCTAGGAATTGTTGAATTTAGAAACCAATCTTTTCTGTGTGTCCATCATCTTCACAACCAAAATGAACTACTATGGATGATTTGCTGATTGGTAATTGAATTCGTGCAGTTATGCTAGGTACATGATTATTGTTTATCACAATTAAGCGAATTGAACCAGTAATATACAAACCTATCCTTTTCAACAAGTACAACACTGGAGATATCATCAGGAGCTCTTCCAGACCTCCTAAGCAATTTCTTGCCTGCTTCACTTTGAAGAGGCTCAAATCTTATGCTCCTGTTAATAATGAGATACAAAAGTGCAAATGAATAGATTTCAAGTGGTAAAACTACCCTATAAACATGGTAAGGAATTCATTTTAATGAAAATATGAAAGTGCATATAAAGACTTTTTTCTTTTCTTGCAGAAAAGAAGCATTCCCTTTCTATTTTTTTAGAAAGCTCATATTTTATCATTAAGTCTTTAATATGGATTTATTTTGAAATAGCATCAGCAATAAAATTACTCAATGGCCATTACAGTGAAACTCAGGATGAAGCTTAACCAGGACCGTAAACGTGAAGGTTAGTAACTTAGTATCTTATTGAAGCGCAAGATGCAGAACACATTTTAGTAACAAGGTAAATTTCCAATGCGAAATAACTTCAGCCTAAGGAGTTCCTTCCTCATTTTCTTTCATCTTCCAGCAAACATCTTAAGTAAAGTACTCACTAATTTGTTCGCATATTAATCCACTCACCAAAAATGAAACTGTAATTTAACAAACCCCACCCCCCCAAAAAAAAAATACATGTTAATTGTGAGCCATTAGTTCAAACATTTAAGAATCGTTGTAATCAGAATTTACAAGAAGGAAAGAAACACTGACCTATTTCGATCATTTTCACGCACAAACTTCACACCCCCATTACATAAGTTGCATACACCTGTCAAACCAAATTTAGCATTTACACCAGAACAAAAAAAATACAGATACATCAAACAGAAAACTCGGGTAGAATTACTTTAAACTTTGTCATTCATTAATTGCCCCTTAATTTAATTTGTTCAGACTCTGGGAAAGAAAGTATATATGCATTTCATGTTACATAAAAACTACAATTTGCCTATCCAAGCACCATTCTATGAAAGTGTATAGTGGTTACTTGAAGTTAGTTATCAGCTAAGCATTCCTCTCCTCTTTACTTACATTACATGGTAAAAGAAAAACAAAACCTTCGGTCCATAGGCTTAGTTGGACATCGCTACAAAGAGTTAGGATTGGGCAAGTTTATAAGTGCCCATGAGTTGCAAAATATCTTATAATAAAAATCTGATCATTCATTTTGGGGGTGGAACAAACAAGAAATTTATTCTGATATTAGTTATTTATATATATATATATATATATTTTAAAACAAATATACTAACAGAAGAAAATACTCCAATTCACATATAAAAAAAATGCTAAATTTCTTTCTCCAAATACATTATCTCTTACAGATTTTACTAATACATTGCTTTTGTAAAGTAAAATTGAGAAAACCATACCAAAGATTGAATATTTCACACTAAACTAAAGATTAAGATTGAAAAGAACACTTCACCAAAACTTCACAAAAACATAATTAGTAATTTCACATCTGAAAATGAATGATAATTGGTTTAAATAAAAAATATATTATAAAGATTTAAATAAATATTATCTAATTCATATCTAAATATAAGAAAATGCTCCAATTAAGGCCTCAAATTGTTTCAGCCAAAAATAAGCCTAACTATAATTTGACCAAAAAAATTTGTACAAAACACAACAAAATTCATAATATTCCTAAATTAGCCTAGCTACCACAATTTGCAATTTTTAAATTTGTCTTTAATAGTCCATATGTGAGAAATTATTGTAAATTACTTTTTGGGTTTCCTCTATCAGTTCTATTCTAGGACTATAAACTAACATTTTTTTTGAATCATTCATTCAAATGAACCATTTTTGCAAATTTCAACCAAAAATTCCAGTACTCATCTAACAGAATCCTCGTCCCTAACACATATCATATGAAAGAAACAAGTAAAGGTAGAGTACATGTACATAGACAGTTATTGGTTTACTTTGTATTCTTAAACTTAAGATTTATATGGTAGACTAAATGTTAAAGTAATAATTTTGGTCCACATATACATATGTATGTATATTACGTACGTACCATCAAATAACATGATGGGCCTTGAGTCTTGTTGGAAAAAGCTCGAAGTTGCTTCGACCCACTCCATGCTTTGGCTTCCAACTCGACCTGGACCTGGGGCTGGAGATAGAGTAGCAAACGGACTCAGTACTCTCTGTGGTCTAACGTGCGCATGGCGTGGCACGTGCAACCGTGCGCACCCACCCTGAGCCAGTAGCGCCATGAGGAAGAAGCGATGCTTTTAGTCTCAACTCTCAAAGAAATATTTTTATAAAAAGTAAAACACACTGAAAAAAAAAAAAGGGACAAATTAGTAGGATTTTCCAGGTAGTAGATATAGATCACCTAGAAGTTTTTCATAATTACAGGGAATACCCTTCTTTTCGTAGCGTGCGAGCTATATGCTGCAGAGGAGTAGAGGAGGAATGGCTGGCTAATTTTGTAAAAGTGGAGTGATGAGTTATTTTATTTATGTGGATTTATTTTCTTCCCTTTGCTCTCTCTCTCTCAGTCTCAGTCGGTGTGGCTAAACTGGGTGCCACGTGCGAACACAAATAACACTCGAATTTGATCGAGTTGAGAATGAACAACAAAAATATACAAACTATTTTATGTAAAAGGCGTTTTGTATATCAATCACTCTAATCATGGCACATCAAATTGGTAAACAATAATAAAAATAAGGATAAACAAAAAATTATTTTATTGGAATCTGAATATATGGGGAAAATTCAAAATTTTTTTAGTCAATTTTAAAATTTCCATTTTAACCCAAAATATCTACAAAGTAATGATTTGGTTCATTTCCTTCTTCATTTTTTTTTAAACAAAAAAAAAAAAAAAAAAAAAAGAAAAAGAAAAAGAAAAAGAAAAAGGAAAAGTCTATCGATGCCAAGAGTTTGATCGACTTTTTCACTGTCCATATGAATTTGTATTATGGTGAGTCTAGCTGATTGCCCAATTACCATCTCAAATGTTATTGGGCTTGCATGGAGGTCGATGGTTGGAGATAAAAAGAGAGAGAGGAGAGGAAAAATAAAATAATGCCACATCATATTTGAAAATTCCGTCAAATAAAACACCACTTTAGCAATTTATTCATACTATGTTAAGGTAAAAAATAGACAAAAGTTAGATGGACGGATTCAAATTGTTACTTCTTAAAAATTGGCTATACCAAAGTTTAATTTACCCCAAATTTCAATGACCAATACTTAGTATTCTAAAAAAAAAGTATTATTTGCCCTATATTAATTCTATCAAAATTTTACATAACAAACAACCAAACAAAAAGCAAACCATAATATCTTGATACTTAACTAAGATATAATTATATAAAACGAGACAGTATATTTATATACAGTAAACTTATTCCAATTCTTGAAACTTGGAAACAATTCCTCCAAGCTCATAGCTATCCCATCCTCAGCAACAAACATAACCATGAATTATCTTTAGCAATATGTTAAATGCAATCCGGGATTCATTCCAATATGCAGCCACTTAGAACTTTGGCAAAACCAGGATTGCATTTAACAGATGAGCAATACCACACCATCACAAAGTTGCACTCATCATAAATAATAAACCTGTTTTTATCAAAGCAGTACTGAAAAATTAAGCATATTTCACATAGATCTCAAAGCTGCAAATATGAAGTTCGCTTAAGCACTCACATCACATCTCTTGGCATCTGATTGAGCCCACCATAGCAATCCAATCGGATATATCCATTACTCTCAACTGGAAAAGCTGCAGCATTTGAACAAAAAACTAAACCGAATGTCTGCAATGAATGCCAATAAAGATTGACTCGGAATATCACAAAACCAACTAGAACCCTATACCAACCATAAATCTATCTCCATCCCAATCATAATTACAGAATTCAACATTCTTGATTATGAAAATCATTTCTCATTAACTTTCCACGCTAAAATGACATTCAGAACAAACAATTACAGAACAAAGTACCCTCATAAACTTTCTCCATATAAATTGCTTTCCTTCCTCTTAAATTTTAAATGACTATGCTTCATATGTAGCAAACAAATATTAAATCCCAACAAATTCTTTGCAGACTATCTGCCAAATACTATATGTATCACAAAGATCCAAAAAATTTTGTCAACGATAAAGAAATGAGAAATTAATTTTTTTAGTGGGAGTTGTAGCCAATGACTTCAACCAAGTTTGTAACCAAAATTTGTCAAAAAACTAATCAATCTGCATGACAACTCCCTTGCTGATAGGAGTGTTTAACTGAGCACTCTAATCCCTCCATAGCAACTGTTGACAAGTTTGAAACGAAGTTGCATCAAAATGAAAACTAACATCTCTACAGAAATAATAGCTCCTGAATCAGTTTTAATCTCCACTTTTTTCATACCATATTCCATGTCAACAAAATTATCTGATCAATGCCCCACAACTCATCTTTAACACTAAAACAAATTCTCAGACTGAGAAAGAAAACCGAAAGCCACTTGATCTCCCTTAATTAATCCATCCCTGCAAACCTTCGACCACCTTCGAAGCAACTGTCAGCATTAAGCCAATTACTTCACAAAAAGTTCCAAGCCAGGAATGTTACAACAGGTAGCACTCTTCGTGGTACAACAAAGTCCCGAAAGAGTGCCAATTGAAAGAAAGAAAATGGCCAATTCAAATAAAAGAATGAGTTTTCAATACTACTGTTACAACAAAAAATTGGATATTCCATATTCCTAGATTGTTAAGCCAGACAACAGCATGACAATATGGTAAGATTCAGAATGATAGTTTCCTAACTATTGAACATTATATAGAAATATTGAGGTGATACTTGAGAAAATCAAGCCATTTCTGCTGCAAGCAGGTCAGCTGTTTCCTCTTAAATATTCACATATGCCAAAAGCTCAGGCAGCCAAACTGCAAACACCAGAAAATTTATAGGAATCAGTAAAAGCCTGAAACACACAGAAACATAAATTAAAATGAAGGACTACTTTCAAACATTACCAAGTCAAATCATGTGGCATGTTATCTTGAAACATGCCTCATGAGATGGGCAGAATATATTTTTTATAGAGATCCTGTTCATTTCAAAGAGGGGGGAAAAACAAAAGATTCCAAATTCAAACAAATAAAATTCCAAGTTATACATTGGCATCAAATGCTTATGCATATAGAGCTTATTTACGCATAGGTGTGCTTGACATGATGTCTTTTGTATTTATTGATAAGATTAGAAAGAACTAGCCCATTATCTCCACTAAACTATGCCTCTATCTTTGTTCTCCATAACTTAACATCTCAGTTTACATAATTATACAGTAGCAATTGACTAAACAGCAGTACAGGACCCTCATCATTTTTCTTAAATGACAACTCTCTGGCTGTTTTGCACACAATTTGCAGTCATACTAGCAGTTACCCACCATCAGAACAGAAGCACACATAACCCTCATAACAAATAAGTATTGGTAACTACCTGTACTTGTAATATTAGATAGCATATGGCGATTCCAGTGAATAAAATCCATAAATATACAGTAATAAATATAGGATATAGCATATACACATAGCAATTAAAATAGAGAAAAAACAAAGAAAGTGAATATAATTGTCATATTCGATAGCTTATAGCAAAGAAATTAGTAGATAATGGCCTATGAATTTCATGCCCCTAACTTATGGCATGATTGCACCAATGTTATATATTTTCAAAAGAAGAATTAATATTTCAAATTAACAACTGGAAGTGATCTATCTCCCTCTCATATCCAAAAAGCGAAGAACTCTCTGTTAAGTTTACAAAGAAAATCAACAAGAACAACACTATGCACTGCAATGGAAAAGTAAATCGCGAAGTTCTTAGCATACTGCTCACTTAGCATATGCTGCCTCAAGCGCATGTCACTAATTTGTAATTTCTATAGGAAAAAAATCCTCAAAATTGTGTCACTAGACTTGTAAAACTACTCCCCTACTTAGCTTAAATAAATATAACGGAAAAGAAAAAAGCTCAATACCCTTTGACAAGTCATGCTGCCTCAAGCTTATGTCAGTATGAAGTTGTCTATTAGGTTAAATGGACTTGGTGACAGAACAGAGTTCTCCAGGGGCAAATTGCAAACAATCAACCAAACAGAATCAGCTGTGCTGCTGCTACACACAGAAAAAGCTAGCACAAAAAACATGCTAGAGATGTTTTTCTTAATAAGATCTAGAGCAGTACCATATCAAATTTCAAGAACCACAGGTCTACAGCTATCATGGTCTGATGACTACAACACAAAACATACAATTAGGGAACCAAAAATGCATCATATCATCAGGAAAGATGCAAAAATTGTGTTCTTTATCAGCAGAGAGGGGTTTCTTGAAACTCAAAATCAAAGTTCAGACCGTCGAATTAGAATTTTCAGGAGTTCTGAAAAATCATCAAAGAGATTCTTGAATGAAAAACTCAAGATAGCCCTCCCTCTAGACTCATCCTCTTAACAAATGACAGAATGATTTTGCAATTATTGAGTTTTTATCATTATTATTTTATAGTTACAACAAGTGGAGGGGGATTTGCACCTGAGTTTGCATAATAGAGACCAGGCAGTGGCACAATTATTGAATATTTGAACGTAGAATAATAAAATTTCAGAATCTATCAATTAGTTGGTATCATAAAAGCTTATCATTAAGCAAGAAATTAATGTTAAGTATGAATTCATTGAGCTCATGAGAATGACAGCCATACCAATAGTTGCAGAAATATAATGAATAAAAGTATCAAATTGTCATAGTTCCAAAGGTATTATTTTAAGTATGAACTCATGAGGATGGTCCAACAAGCCAACCATCTATATTCTTGGTAAACACTGCCTACCAAAGCATACGATCAGTTTGATTATCAGATGGCTGAATAAAGTACCCAAGAGTTCAACCACCTCTTACAATTTCTAAAGCGAATTTTCTCAACAATATCAGGTGAGCCAGTTTACGGACTACCTAGAGTGGATGCTTCAAGTGTCTATGAAGTCAACCTTGAGACTACATGACCACAATGAGACTTAATATTGGTAAAATATATAAATCCTCAAGAAATTGATTTTGAAAAACATTTTGTTTTGCTAAGCTATTAAAAGTACCCCGAATAATGACATAACTAATCAGTCCTGTCCGCTGAAATAGGTGATATCCAACTGAAAATTATTAACACAAAAGATGTTGTCAAACTTATACCAATGCATCATTCATAATTAATAGTACCTCATGCATAAAGTAAATTCCCTCACTGAGTTTTTCATGGTATTTTAATGTACAACAAAGAAAATGAAAATATAATTTCCAATGAAAAAATAACAATCACTATTAGAAACTCAAATTTAACTACAACATTTTGGAAAATAAAAGCTTCTAGACATTGTTAGACGCTATTACTAATTGTTCACCTTCATTTTTTACTGTGACAGAGCAATCTCAAATCATTCAACCTAGGTTTTCTCTACTTATTGTGCATCCTATAACAATAATTGAGACAGCATATACAAGTAGACTATAAGGTCTATGTTTAAATAAATATAAAAAAATATTAAAAAGGAAAAAACGTACACAAAAGGGAACTACTGCTGGGAATTCATCCAGAGATTGTTCTTAGAAGAAATACAACCACTTCATCTAGATGATCATAATTCCAAGATGCTCATAGCCCATTGCTCTTAATCACTTTCCAGATCTGTTTCTTCACTTCTTGAAGTCTTATTTGTCTTATCACCTCTTATCATGTTTGCCAGCTCCTGAATTGAACAAGAAGTGCTTCTCTCCATCTTATTTGCAAGTATCTCAATCTGGTCCAAGAAACCTAGCTCTAATATGCGGTTCCTCAACAACTCAATGGTAGAAGTATATGGCGGTATTCCTTCATCAACCATCATCTCAAAGTACTTACATGCCTCCTCTAGTTTACCTTTCTTCTTGCATAGACCATGAATCATGACAGCATATGTTGACACCGAAGGATAAAATCTTCGCTCCCCCATACTCTCCCAAACTTCAGTTGCCCTATCAAATCTTCCTATCCTGATAAGCAATTTGAGCACCATATTATAGGTATGTCGGTCTGGCATGCAATTATCTTTCTCCATTCTAGAAATCAATTTAAGAGCCCTATTCACCTCAGAATGATCGCAGTGGTAAGCTTGCAAAGCATTGTAACTCCATGTATCCGGCCAAACTCCCCGCTCAATCATCTCATCTAGAAGTTGGTAAGCCTCATCCACCCTATCATTTTTACAAAACTTCTTGATAATACAATTGTAAGTATAAACGTTAGGCAAAAGCTCATATCTTCTCATTCGATCAAGCACCCTAAAGGCTGAATGCATATCATTTGCTTCACAATATGCGCGGATGAAAATCGAGTAAGTAGAAGCATCAGCGTCAACTCCATTAGACCCCATTTCCCGGAAGATCTTATACGCTTCATCCACATTCCCAGCTTTGCACAAAGCCTCCAACAAACTAGTATATGCTAACACGTCCACCTTACAGCCTCGTTCAAGCATTTCATCAAACAACTTTCGTGCCTCATTTGAGTCACCAATATCCCCCCACCCCCTCATCAAAATGCTATAAGTTTTTGCATTCAGCTCGAACCCAATCTTCACTTTATCAAAAAATTGTTGGGCATGTCTTACATGCTTCCTTTTGCATAACACATACAAAAGCCGATTAAGATCATGAATTCCCGGCTTGATACCAAACTCAACCATTCGATTGAAAGCTCGAACCGCATCCTCAGGAAGATTAGCTCTACCGTAAGCTCTAAAAACAAGCCAGAAAACTTCAGAGCTAATCCCAACACAATGAGAGTCTCTCATTTCTATTAGGAAATCCCATAATATAGCAAACTGCTTACTACTTCCCAAGATATCAACCAAAATCTGATAGCTAATAACACTATGCTCAAAACCCGGAATTCTTTTAGCCCAAAGAAAGAACCTGTGAGCTGAGAACCCAAGATTTTTGCACCTCTTCAACACTTGCTCGACCATGTTTGTGGATATTTGATTTGAAAAAGTGTTGAGAGAAAGTTCTAAATCATTATGGGGGTTCCGGTGGTCACTGAGTATGCGAGAGATTTCGTTAACGAGGTGTGGTGATGATGGGCCCGGCACTAATGAGAGTTGTGAGGCTTGGGAAGAGAAAGGGTGGATATTTTGGGGTTTGGGTTTGAGACGAAAGTGGAAGAGAGTGTGTAAGATTTTGGGTTTACAGGACAGAGACAGAGACCTAGTTGTGGCCATCTCATGATTTTTTTGCACTAACTTCCTAGTGCTTATATATTATTAACATTATTGAAGACACAAATAAAACACAAATGTCAAGAACCCAACTGAGATTACATGATACAGACTTATCAGCTTGAGTAATGTGGTCTCACGTATTGCCTCAAAGGTCTTAGTTAACCGGTTGAAACGTATGTTCCCTTTTATGTCTAATTGCCTTAATATAGATAATATACTTGTTGCTTTTGAAATTATGCATCATATAAATCAAAAAAGAAAGGGAAAGGTAGAGAGACAGCCTTAAAACTTGATATGAGTAAAACTTGTGAAAGGGGATAATGAGGATACTTGGATAATATAATGCTTAAAATGAGCTTTGATGGGAAGTGGGTGGATTTCATGATGAGATGTGTTAGAATTGTAACTTATTGGGTGAAGATTAATGAGGAACCTTGAGGGCTCATTACCCCAACTAGGGGGCTGTGCTAAGGGGACTCTCTCTCCCTATTTCTTTTTTTGATTTGTGCAGAAGGCTTGTCGGCACTAATTAAGCAATTCGTGGAGCAAGGAATGTTGAAAGGAGTGGTGGCAAGCATGAGGGGACCTAAGATTTCGCACCTTTTCTTTGTAGATGATAACCTCATTTTCTGTCACACTACACATGAGGATTGCACTACTTTGGAAAATATCATAGAAACTTATGAACAGGCATCTAGGCAACAATTGAATCAGGAGAAAACTGCTCTATACTTCAGTTGTAATACCCTCAAAGACATTTAGGAGGGCATAAAGGATCAATTTCGGGTAGAAATAATACGTCAACATGAGAAATACCTTGGCCTACCATCTTTAGTGGGGAAAAATAAGCACAATACTTTTCAGTAATTACCTGAAAGGTTGGATAGTAAACTATCAGGTTGGAAAAAAAGCTATTATCAACTATAGGCAAGGAGATACTAATTAAGACAGTTGCAAAGGCAATACCTACATACACCATAAGTGTTTTTAAACTCCCTAATGCTCTATGTTATGAAATGACAAGTATGGTTCAAACCTTTTGGTGGGGACAAAAGAATGAGAAAAATAAGATGGCATGGTTGAGTTGGGAAAAAAATGTGCTTACCCAAGGTCGAAGGAGGTTTGAGTTGTTGGGATCTTAAGGACTTCAATCTTGCTTTGCTAGCTAAATAGGGATTTAGGTTACAAAATAACACTGACTCGTTGGTCTATAAGGTCTTTAAAGCCTGGTATTTCACCCATGGAGACTTTCTTATTGCTGAGCTTGGCAATCATCCTTCTTTTGCATGGAGAAGTATTATGGTAGCACAAAACCTTGTTTGACATGGACATCGATGGCAAGTAAGGAATGGTTCGTCAATTGATATAATGAGGGATAAATGGACTCATCAACCATCTTCCTTCAAGCTTATAGCTCCACTAGCCAGTTTGCCAATGGGAGCACAAGTTAATTTGTTCATAGAACCTCACTCTAGGGAGTGGAATGCAATTATGATTAATTAATTATTTATTCCTGCTGATGCTTCGGCTATGCTTATTATTCCAATAAGCTCTAGGTGGCAGAGAGATCGGCTGGTGTGGGCTTACACTCTTAAAGGACATTTTACATTCCATAGTGCTTACTAAGTGGCAGTTACCATGAACTCTTCTCCAAGCCCAGGCGAGTCCTCAAATGACTAGCATAATCTGAATTTCTGGAAGTGTCTTGGAGCCTCAATGTCCCAAACAAGATCAAATCGTTCGCTTGGAGGGCTTGTAGAAATATTCTTCCCACTAAAGCTAATTTATACCACCAACCGGTCATTGATGATCCTTCTTGCGAGGCCTGTAATTAAGTTGCTAAAAATGGTGGTTATCTGTTTTGGGAATGTGATCGAGCTTGTGAAGTTTGGAGGCTATCATGAATACCATTTGAACCCGGAGGTGCCTGATTCACTGAATTCCAAGATTTCCTGTGGCATGCCAAATTTGTTCAGCATTTAGATGATGATATGTTAGCCCTAATCATTATTGTAGCGGTTGTAGCCTGGTGTCTTTGGTTCAACCAAAATGAAGTCCTGTAAGGAAGACCTCGACAACAAAGTTTTGCTATCGTTCACAAGGCGAGATATCTGTTGCATGAATTCCAGGTGGTAAATTTTATGGTTTCTTCACTAGGTTACTCAGATGAGGTTACTAGACTCCCCCGAGAGAACCAAGGTAAATGTCGACAGAGTGGTGTTTGAAAATTTGCAATCTTCGAGGATGGGGGCTGTGATCCGAGATCATGAAAGACAAGTTGCAGCGGCACTAAGCAAGAATTTTCATAGACCTTTTGGGCCGATTGAAGTTGAAGCCATTGCACTATACGAACATGTCACTTTTGCTTGGGATATAGGTATCAAAGATGTAAGTTTTTTAGTGCGATTCCCTAATAATATTTAATGCAATCTCTAGAAACAAAAAACTGGCAGCCATTTTGTCTAATATTATCTTGGGGATCTTTCAAAAAATATGAGACTTCAGAAGAGTACAATTTTGTCACGTAAGGCGACAAGAATCGCACATGTTTTAGCTCAATACGCCAAAAGTGTTTCTCATTTTGTAACTTGGATAAAGGAAAATCCTATTATGCTTGGCTCAGGATGTATTGAATTTCCCTTCTTCTTAATAAAGTTTTTGTATTCTTGTAAAAATAAATAAATAAATAAAACCCAAATAACGAATTGATAATTATTGTCACAAAATAATTAGAAAGTCCTATAATGGAATATATATATATATATATATATATATAAGAAAGTGAAAATTTTGATTCTCTCTTAATCAAAACACGAATGGTTTGAAAAGGATTGGGCAGAAGCTTCTAAACCCGATGTACCCAAATAACATGCAACAATGTTTATAAGAAATAGAAAGAAAACGCACTGGTAGTGCCTCAATTGTACGGTAAGCCGAATCACCATAGTTGGAGAACGCCATTGCTGTTGCAAGCTCTTTCATTCTTCATTTCTTATTAATTTTTCACTATGTTATTGGTGATTTGGATTTCATCTTTTCAAATATATATATATATTTTTTTATTCAGCTTTTTGTGGTTTAGAATAGGTGATTCATGGACAAAATTGCTAAATGCTCTGTTTGGGCAAACTAAGCAGCGTTTTACCCTATTTTTGAAACTAATTAGGGAAATGCCCTTATTTTGAAAATCGATTTTCTAAAAATCGAGTTAGGCTCTATAGTGGTGTTTTTAAGGAGCCTATAGTGACGTTTTAAGGACATATAGTGGCGTTTTGTAACTCGACATATATGAAATCTAGTTATAAGCAAAAAAAAATTAAAAAAATTGCCTATAACTCGATTTAATGAAGGTCGAGTTACAAAACGTCACTATAAGTCCTGAAAATGTCACTATATGTCCTTAAAAACGCCGCTATAGGGCTCTAGAATTTTTTTTTTTTTTAATAACTCGATTTTGAGAAAATCGAGTTTCAAAAGAGGGGCATTTTCTTAATTAGTTTCAAAAATAGGGCAAAATGCTGCTTAGTTTGCCCAAATAAGGCATTTAGCAATTTTGTCCGGTGATTCATGGTAGTGCTTGATTTAGGAAATTTATAGAGATTTTACTTTTTGTGGATGGAAACTATAGAGATTGTGAACAACTATAGTGGTCGAGAAGTTATATTATTATTTTTTATAAGAAAGTTATTGTGGCTGCAAGTGCTCGCGACAGGCTTTAGGTTTCCTTAAATCAATGAGAAGTACTTCTTCGCCTAAGGTGGACCATAGCGGAAGGTGTAAATGGAGTTGCCACCTAAATTAGGTTTAAGAACCATGAATATAGCACCCTTGTGGAATGACTAATCTTTACCAGAGCACGTGTTTGGAGTTTAGGTATATGGATAGGAAGGTGTTAGGCACCCAACTCCACCTGACCTCTAGGTCGGCCTCCACTCATTGTGTTTCAAATCCTAGTACTATCAAATGGTCCTCTAATATGTTAGTCTAAACTTACACAAACTAACATGCATCTAACATCCAAACATGGCAAATGTCCCACACTCATCCATAGCATAAAACTCTACCATTCTAGCAATATATATCCAATGGCAACAAACACATAACAAAACAGTATCATAAATTAAAATAATCAAGTATATTCATCATGTTCATCAACCAAATCCAATACATGTTCATGTAATTATGCATGACTTACCTTACTTACATTGTTGCACTATAACACCTCAGCACCTATGCATCAATTTATGTTCAAGTTCTCATGAATATTCATGTGATTCTACCAAGCATAAACCCTAATCATCAATTTATCAATCCAAGTATATGAAACAAGTTATTCTACTAACATTAATGCTAAACATGTGAAAACTAGACTCAACAAGACCTAAACATGTTATTATAACTAATCAAAACAAACAAAATAGCAAGAACCATAAATCTACATTTCTGGGCACGAGTATGAGTGCACATGAATGAAGTATGTGTATGCATGCCTATGCATGCCTCAAGTATGCATACACATACATAAATCACGCGCACGCATACACACCCAAAAATAGTTTTAAAGCACAACGAAACAAGCATACGCATGCATACACACCCAAAAACACAATTTTAAAGCACAACCAAAAGACACAATCAAACAAAACCTAGCATGCTTCTGCTATATTAATCCAACTTTTCATTCAAAACATGGTGAGACACAACAAGTGAAAATCAAATAAATCAAACATATTTCTAAGCTTGTATAACAAATAATTCAAATTAAGAACAAAAAGAACACAAGTTATAAAAATCCAAATTAAGGAAGAGCCATGAAGAGAGACTCACCTTAGTTATGGAACACAACTTGGTTGATATTTAACCGATCCCTTAGTGCCTACACAATAAGATTCAATGAGATATCATGGAAATCAAATGATTCAATAGTTTATAGGTAATCACAACTCAAAATAAAAATATGTCCTTGAAAAAGTTTTAGAAAGAATGTTTGAAAAACGTTCCTTGGAATGAGATCAAGAGTTTCTACCCTAATGAGTATTAAAGAGAGGTTTTGAAGAACCAAAAATGTGCTTTGGGTTTTGATAAACATGTATGAAAACATTTATTTTTTACTTGACCAATATTCCCATGATTTGATACTTAAGATGACGATGGAGTTAAGGTGGTACTAACGAATGGTGCATATGTAATCACAACGATTATAAGAGTAAAAGTATAAAAAACCATCTAGTTACTTATGACTACAAAACATATAAACAAGTAAGTTTATTCAAAATTTCATGTATAAAAACATTTACATTTTACATGGTCAACAACTGCATAATTTGATACTTGAAACAATGATAAAATTAGTGGTGCTTATGTAATCACAAGATTATAAGAGGAAATAGTTTGAGATATTATCTAATTACTTATAATTGCAATAAATGTAAATAAGTAAGTTTATTCAAAATTCATGTATGAAAACGTTTACTTTTTACCTTTCCAACATCCGCATGATTTGATACTTGAGACAATAATGGCGTTAATGGTGCCTATATAATCACAATGATTATAAGAGAAACAGTTTATGAAATCATCTAATTACTTATAAGTGCAAAACATATAAACAAGTAAGTTTACCCCTAAGAATGACATGAAACGAGTTTTGTAACTATGTATTAGTTTGAAAGACTAACAGGATAAGTCTATTATTTCAACCAAAAAAAAAAAAAAAAAAGACCTTATTAATAAATTCATAAATGAAAAGGCAAATATAGTACAATCTCCAACTTCACAAATTATCTACAAGTTATTTTACTATGATTAAAAAAAAACAGTTACTTGATGTGAATAATGTTCTCCATGTGAGCTATAATTATTATATTGTATGTTGGGAGCAAAACTAGGTTCCTATATAGAAAAATGTGTGTGTGTGTGTATATTATTAACCATAACAATATAAAATTTAACAAACAATGGAAACTTAGTATGGAGTAAAAATAATTAAGTGAAATTTACCTTGGAGAACTGTTGACTAACCTAATCCTTTAATTCAACTCTACCCCTTTTTTTTGTTTGCTTCTTAACCCAAATTTTCTTTCATTTTCCACCCTTGTGACCCACTTTTTTTCTTAAGACCTTTAGCCCTTTCAACCAAATTTTCTAAATGCTAGTTAGGATCAAAATTTTCATTGCCACTACATAATGACATTTAATTGGGCAATTAATGACCAGCAACATTTTTCCTTGAAATATCCTTTTTTTTTTTTAAGTCCTCTATCATCTTCTATATTAAAGCAAATGCATTTTTAGTGTCTACTTCTCAAAAAGTTAATCGTACCAACTTGGGATATAATATTTTATACCGCTATATAATAGTCGAGTTGACATCCTCTTCCACATTTGTTCTTTTATTGTCCAAGATATATCCATTTTTTTTTCTTCTTTTATCCATCTTTTCAAAATGTACATATCAAGAATTTTTTTTATATCAAGCGAGTTAAAAACTTTCAAAACATGGCAACATAAAATCGTAACTATTTCAAACTTCTACAACTACATGAAAATGTCTCATCTACATTGTCATAAGAGACTGTACTCACCAAGTTTATGGAGAAACTCAACAATGTATATATTTACTAAAAAATCCTCTTGGCAAATTTTTATCTTTGTTGTTGATGCAAGGTCATACTGATCATGAAGCATTTGAAATACTAGGTGTGTACACTTGTACTACTTGTTTCAACAAGGAAGATCTTTTCAAGCCTAACAGGGGAAATTTTTGTCTAGCATTAAATTCAACCTATAACTCTCTTTCTCATTTTTGCTTAATCACTCGATCAAAATGTCAAAAAAATTCTACTACATCCAAATCAGATTTCAAGTAATCTTTCAAATTTCCATTCAAACTTTTACTGAGTTATATACTTCATACTCCCAATGTAAATTCATTCTTCTTGTAACACGTTGCCCATTTTCTTTTCAATTTGTACATACTATTCAACCAACTACAATCATGTATAGCATATGTGTCAATCATGTCCTCACATGTTTTTTCAAATTCAATTTCGTCATTATAACCAAACAAACAAATTTTAAAAACTTGAAGAAAAGAAGAACCATCTTTCATCAAATTACCCAAATGTTTTATCCTATTTTGCATTATGTGTCAAGTGCATAATCCATAGTAAGTGTTAGGCATTACCTCATTTAATGCCTTTGTCATTGTAAGATCTTGATTTGTAAAAACTGGTTTAGGCCTTTTACCTGCGTGTGGAACCTGAAAGCTTTCAAAAAGCCACTAAAATGATTTTACCATTTTATCATATAAAAGAGTAGCCCTAAAAATGGTTAAGCCTCTACAATGATTGAAACCAACTCTACTCCATATTGAAATGATTAATTTTTAGTCAATTGTTCATGAATGTACCCTAATAAACATGCAACTTCACCATATATTATGATTTTTTGTTGTCTTCCTCTAAGGTAATTTTTATGATCAAGCTCAGTGAATCCAAGATTAGCTCTCCCACCAGCCTTTCTACACATTAACTCATGTGTTGCTTTTGGCTTGATTCTAGAAGAGGATGCTAAATCAATCAATCCCGCATGAAATTCTTAAATTTTTCATCAAAATCTTATTATATAATCTGTTTTTGAAAGATGAAGGGTGTGATTATGTTCTCCAACAAAATCAACCACTTCATACTTTCTAGTTTCTCGCACTAATGATACATAAAACCTTACAGGACAATTAGTCCTTGTATCATCTCGGTTACAAGTGTGATTGAAATCTTCTTTCTCTATACCTCGAATGCTCTATGCAAGGTTAGGGTTTAGGTAGGTTTTAAATACACAAAATGATCCTTCCACCTAAATAGTTTTGTTGGCAAGGGCCTTCACTAGTCATATGATTTTTAGTGATATCATTATTCGAGAACAAAGAGGTTAAGTCATAAGGAGTACAAAATGAGGTGTCTACAATGACTATTTATTGGTAAAGTAAGTGTAGGGGCCTTTTTTGCTATGTTGGGCCGGGCTGGTCCTTTGTGAATGTAGGCCCAAGTGTTCTGGGTTGCAGGAGTTGAGACCGAGCCAACTGGAACTCAACTTGGCTGGTTTATGCGCGAACTAATGCCTCGTCTGCCAGGAGAGTACTTACCGCAGACTGAGCTGTTTCAGAAAAAAGCTTGCGATAGGCAGATACAATTGACAAAACAAAATTATATGTTCTGGAATAACCAGATAGTTCTTTTAACAAGAAATGGCCAAACTACAATAACATTCAACAACCTTTGACAAATGAACAATAAGGGCAAATAGTAATGAAGATTTAATCCACAGTTTATGTAAATAAATTCAGTTTTGGCTCGCAGGAGTAAGGCCAAAGAGAAAGAACGCCCCTTCTCAACGCGATTAACCTCCAAGGAAAGGAAAACGGGATTCCTGCCGTGGGAGTTAATAGGTTTGAGAGAGGCGGGCTTGAATGGGGACTTCTCAAAATAACCGTAGAAGAGAGCAGTGATTCGAGAGGGAGAGAAGGGAAGGGGCTTATCGATGCATGTCACTCTCACTCGCTTCATTTTTTCTCTCCTTCGCTCTTTCTTTCCTAGTCATTTTTTAGTGATTTTCCACTTTCATCATTTTTAATATTATCTTTCTCTGTTTTTCTAAGCAAGTTACAGAGTATTCCTTTTTGTTAAGTTGCATAGTATTGCTCTCCTGACTCTCTAGTCGTTTTTGCACATGGCAGAGGCGTCCTTTTATAGAGCCTGCCGAGGTCGATTCTTTACTATTCTACCCTCTAACCGTTTTTCGTCTGGTCTGGGCGCACTCGCAGACCCTTACTGCTGTCTGTGAGCCCCTTTGCCACAGACTCAGACAACGATTTGTCTGTTAGTGTGCCGCGGCACCTTGTCCTGCCGCGGTGATGTTTCTCTCTCCTATCCCTCATGGCATGCACCCATTGGTCCCCACTCAGCCTTGCCTCTTTTGGGTGATATGCCATCCCAGCAGGACGTACTCCCCAAAAGAGTCTGAGTAGGGACCTCAAAACAGGTCTTCCCCTCTCCCCACCTCCAAACCATGCCCTCTTACCTCTGACCCATGACCCTACCATGCCCTGTATTGGTTGGGTACAGGCTGGTGGTGTCTGGGTCCTGCGCGTGGTTTACGTCTGAAGGTTGCCTGTTGTTCATGTATCTACCGTGGGCTAGAGACATTGCTTGCATTTGCCTGCTGTTCGCTTCTGGCTTCCTGCGAGTTGCTGCTCTGATTTCCTATCCCCATAAGGCCTGGGCCTTGCCGTGTGCTGGGCCTTGTGTTCCTTTTCAACCCAATTCTTTTCCCACCGTGTTGTTTAGCCTTTCCTGCCATGGCAATTTGTTCCTATTAGGCCTTTTTTCAGGCCTGCCGTTCCTTTCTTTCCCCCAGTGGCTTAATATGGCCACTGGTGTACTTGCTCGTGGGCCCCAGCGTCCCTCTTTTTTCACTTGGGCTTATCCGGCCCTTTTACTTCTTTTGGACTCCTTTGGTCCATTTACTAATTTTGTATCCCATGGGCATTTACTAACTCAATTGGGCTTCCTCGGCCCAATTTCCTCGTTCTCATCCTTGGGGTTCATGGGCTTGCCATTATCCCCTACTTTCTTTGTTTACACTGCTTTGGGCCTGCTGCGGCCCATTCTTACTTTTTCATAACATACGTTGCCCATGGGTGTCTTTTCTTACTTTCCGGGCCCATTGGGCCCGCTTGCTTCCTCAAGACCCATTTATTCATGTTATGGGCCTGTGTCCTACCTTTCTTGCCGCTTGGGCCTAACAGTCTTATTTCATGCTTGCCACCTTTATTACCTGTTTTGCTGGGTTGGGCTTGGTTTTACAGAAATGACCCTCAACATTTAGCCCCCTGAACATATGGAGCGTTCTTGCGGTTCATATGTGAATGAAGGACCCTTTTGTCTTTTCCCACTTTTTCTTTTCCTTCGCGGGCTTTTTGAAACCACAAACTCCTTCCTGCAGAGATATATATATACACATATATATATATATATATATATTTTTTTTTTTCTCTCTTGCCGTGAACAGTGATAACTCTTCGGATTTCCCAAAATAGTAGTTGCTTTAAAACATAACTGTTGCCTCATTAATTTCGTTCTTTTTTCAATGGCCAACCCGTCGCCTCTCTTCGCGCCGGCCTTAATAACTCAGGTATTTAAGAGAAGAATCCCTTCCCAACGCAGACACAAACTCCTTTTATTTCAAAATATTTTCCTTTCCTCATCATCATCTTCTTCTCGAACACCCCTCTCTCCCTTGCTCCGTTCAAATCCTTATACTATGGCGCCGGTGAAAACTCCGGCTTCTTCCTGCTGTAAAGGGAAAAGTGTCACCGCGGATCCTCCGGTGGAACCAGAAGTAGAAGAGGAGGATGTGCGCTCCGATTCGGACCATTCCGCGGAGGAAGAAGAGCGGCGTGACCCAAACAGCGAGTGCGCCCCTCTTATTGACCCTTGGTACCGTCCTAGCCCTCACTTTCCTCGGGCTCCTGGTGATTATGTACCGCCGCCCCCGGGCCGTGTGTGGCTCGTTCTTTGCCGGCGAAACCCCGACGTTTCTTGGGCTCCGGTGTCTTCCTCCATCTCTGATTTGGTCATCCGCCAAGGCGTCGCCCTTCTTGTGCCTATTCATTTTGAGTTTGGGTTTGGCACCGCCTTGGGTTGGAAAGATTGGGTTGACAGTGAGTTATCGGATATGCAGTTCATGGGTTTACTTCAGCGGGCCGGTGTTCTAAAGGCCGTCGTTCTTTCCCGAAGCCTTTCCAACTTCCGAGACCTCTACAATCTTCGCCATTTAGTTCGCCGATGGTGTTCCACCACTCATACATTTTTCTTCTCTTGCGGCGAAGTTACGGTTACTCTCGAGGACGTGGGCAATCAGCTTCTTTTGCCTATTCTCGGGGATGCTGATCCTGCCGCTATTGAGCTTTCCCTAGAAGAAGAAGATATTGAAGCGGAGTTGAAGAAGAGGATGATCGGAAACGCTAAGCTGTCTTATTGGGTTAGTTCTTCTTCTAAGTTTTCTGCCGTTGCTCGTCGTGCTGCCTTTATTGCTTTTTGGCTTTGTAAGTTTGTCTTTGGGTCCCATCCCCATTACGCCATAAAGCTGTTGTATTTTCGTTTGGCCATTAAAATATCTGCTGGGGTGAGTCTGCCGCTAGCCCCCATGTTCCTGGGACATTTATATGTGCAACTAGATATCCTGCGGAGTGATGAGAGTCAGGCCGGTTCCTGCCACATAGTTGCTTCCTCTGTACACAGCACTATTCTGTAGCAGTTGTTGTTTGAGCGTTGTGCTCAATATTTGGCGAAGTGTAGGCCTGTCAGATTTGCTAAAGAGAAATACCAATCTTGTCCGTGGGCCATTACTGACTTTTGTGGCAGGTTTGAGCTCGATTTTCCTTTGGCTTTTCGTTGGTCTGGTTTAAAGCCCATCGATTATCTTGTCGTTGAGTCCTTTGATGAGGGTGTTGGTTTTTCCTGGAGAGCTTATAGACAGTTGCATCCTAGTTATACTTGTGCTGATTCGGTAATGGGTCTGTTTGTTGACACCATTGGTACTACTACCCTGCTGACTGGCTTCGATGAGACGGGCATCACATATTTGGCTGCCACTAATCCTGGATGGCTACCCTATCTGGCAGATAAGGGTGTCAGGTTTGTTCATTACCCTGCCAACCGAGTGAGGAGACAGTTTGGCCTGGACCAGGATATCCCTGATGACCTCTCCTTCCTCGCAAAGTCTCCTACTTCGACTAGGCCCTTTCTGTGACACACTGCTTTCGATTTTTGGAGGGAGCGTTTTAGTGCAGTCACAGTTGCTAGTTCTTCGAGAGAAGGTCTTTGCACCGCTGCTATGCACCTCTATTGGCAGCTTGTTATGAACTCGTTTGATGCAGAGTTGGCTGGTAGTCGTGGTTTCTCCCTTATACCTCCTGAGGGACTCAGTATGGTTATCTCCCCCAATCCTAGGTTACTCCTTCCTTCTAAGTCCGTGTTGGCCTATGCCAGGAAACAGAATCGATCTGCTATCTTTGAGTGGGACGAAGAGAAGAGTGGATGGTATTGGCACAACGGTGATTACCCTTCAGGTTGGGAAAAGAAGGTTAAAGTGGTCAACATTCCTGCGCCGGCCAAGAAAACTCCTGCCAAGCTTAAATCTGTAAGCAAGTCCAAGTCTGCCGCTCTTCAGCATCCTGTGAGTGCTACTCCTGCCAGCAGAACACGAGGCAGCAAAAGGAAGACAACTCCCTATCCTGTATCTGCTGCTCAGCGAAGAGTAAGTTCCTAAACACCTTTTCTTGCTTTGTCTTCTGAGTACATGTATAGATACACACTTTCTTCTTCTTTTCTGACCTACTCAGAATCTGCCTGACTTTTCCTTGACTCCTTTTCTCATCCCTTTCGCTTTTTTGCAGTCTAAGCAGAAAGAGGACACGTCAGCCGCCCATCCCTTTATGCTTGAGGAACCCGAATCGGAGGTACATCTCTTTTTGCTCCTGCATGTGTTCATTCGCCCAGAAAAATAACCCGATCTTTACACCCTTTCTTTTGTTTTGTCCTTTAGGATGAGCCTGAGCCTCTTTTCGTATATCACCCTACTGTTGAGGAGCTTTCTGCCCCTATGGGCATTCCTACAGAGGGCACTTTTGGTGGGGTCGAATTTGCAGCACCTGCTCCTTCTGCAGCCGCTACCTTTCCTACTGAACTGGTACCCATGGATGAGGGTACTCATATTAGGGAGGTTAGTGAGGCCACTCCTTCTCCTGCCATGACATCTTCTGTTCAAAGGGGAAACACCCCTCCTGCTGTTGCTGAGGTTGAGGCTACTCCTGCTACATCTCTCATCATTTCTACTGGTGACCCTTTTGCTGCTCTCTCTTAGGCAGTGCAGGGCATTTCTTCCTTGGTAGTTACTCCCTCTTCTATTCCCATTTCTGCCACACGTGGGTCTCGTGCTGAATTGTCCTCTGAGGGGTCTGAGGAGGTCTTTGAGGATCCTGAGGATGAGCCTGTTTTGGGTAGGAGGATTTCTGAATCTGAGGAGAAGGATATTGTTCTGCCCGAGGCAATGGGTATGCGCTTTCTTTCTTAACTTTCTTCTTCTTTCTCTGTTAAGTTTCATGCCTTTCTCCTTTTTTATTTGCTTGTCTATTCCTTTGTTTGCAGAGACTTTTGAAGGGCTAGGCATTGCACCAAGTGTGAATGTGCCTGCTGTAGCCATTCCTGCCGTGCCCACAGTACCCACTCCTGTTGTGCTTTCTGCGCCGGTTTCTGCTATATTTACAGCAGCGGTGTCTGCCACTCCTTCAGTGCCTGCTTCAGTTCTTCCTGCAGCCCCAGTGTTGCCAGTTCCGGTAAGCTTTTCTTTCCTCTGTCTATTCTTGTTTGCTCTCCTTGGGTTTGTTTCCTTCCTGTTTTCTCTCTTAGTTTCTCATCTCATGCCTTGTGTTTCCCTTGGCAGGACCCCTTCCCATAGCCCTACCTCTGTTTGAAGCGGGCAGCAGTTTTGCTACCCTTCCAGATCCTGCGAGCAAGGCTGTTGCCTTTTTTACTCGTTTTGACCAGCCCGAAGTTAATGACCTCGATCTTGCAGCTTTTTGGGGCTCCGGGCCTCCTTACGTGGACTTTCATGGCTTTAGAGTCCCTGAAGACTGTGTTGCTCATTTGGAGATGATCTATAACAATCGCGGTGACTTCATGCAGGGCTTTCGACTCGGCCGATCTATTAGAGAGCATTTTCTGAAGATGTTGGGGAGTGTTTTGAATGACATAGAGCATAACTTCATTGACACTGTTTCTACCGAGAGGATCCTGCAGTGGAAGGCTGCGGTGCAGGAGCTTATCAGCGTAGGTTTTGCTGTGGAGTTTATCTTGGATTACCTCCGGGAGATTGCCCATGCTGTTTTTATGAGGAGAGTCCGACCTACTGTTGATGCTATTGACTCACGTCTCGAGATCCTGAGAAAGGAGGTGGCAGACTTGGAAGACCATCGTGAGCGTCTTCTTTCCAGTATTGGTGGGTCCGATCATTTTGGAGATCAATCTCTTATTTCTGGTTTCTGTTGATGCAGTTTTTCCTTGTGTTGTCGTTCTCTTTTCCTTATGACTCTATTTAGTATGTTACGTGTTGTTGTAGTGCCTATTTGGCTGGTTTGCCATAACTTGGGTTTGTAACTTAACTTTGTGGTGCTATACTTTATGTTTTGCTATGACATATGATAATAATACTTGGTGTTTTTCGCTACATCTTGCCTAAAGCAAGTTACAATTTCATGTTGTGACACAGTCACTTGGAAGAAAATGATAAGGAAGAAAAAGAAAGAAACATAAAGGTTTTGTCTTTCTTCTAAACAAAACAAGAAAGGGAAAAAAAAAGGACAATCACATAAGTTTTTCTCCTTAGGCATGATATTGCTTCAACCACTTCCCGTTGATGGGATCCATTAAGTCTTTGCCATCCATCTGAGCCAGACGGTAGTACTTGCTTAGGTGTGCTTCCCTTACCACAAGGGATTCTTCCCACTTCGGTGCAAATTTGGACGGTCCTGCCAAGCCTCTTTTAACATAGTCTGCCACTTTTAGGATAAGCTGTCCTTCCGCGAACACTCTTTCTCTAGTCATCCTACCGTAAGCTTCAGTCATCTTTTGCCTGTATCTATGGCTGCGTTCCTGGGCCTGTTCTTTTTTTTCGTCAAGTCCCTCTAGGTCTTCATACCTTTCTGCCGCGAAGACTCCTTCTTCTCTTCCTTTCTCTTGCATCTTCATGACCCTTAGGGATGGGGTAATTATCTCCGCTGGGCTTACCACTTCGGTCCCGTAGACCAAGGAAAAAGGTGAAAAACCTGTGGCTAACTTAGGCGAATTTCTATAAGCCCAAAGGGCATCTGACAGGTGCATCGCCCATCCTCCCGTATACTCCTGACTCATCTTACTTATAATTTTTATAAGGGTTTTGTTTGTTGCCTCCGCTCGCCCATTCCCTTGAGGATAGTAAGGTGTTGACCGGTGATGCTTAACTTGGTAGAATTCTAATATCTTCCTTACTTCACTGTTGACAAAAGGTGTGCCATTGTCACTGATGATTCTGTGGGGTACCCCGAACCTCACAATTACGTTTTCTTTAATAAAGTTTGCCACCGCTCCTCCGGTGGCTTTGCGAAGTGGTACTGCCTCCGTCCATTTAGTAAAATACTTCGTAGCCACCAATATCCATATATATCCTCGTGATGGTGGGTTAACCGGTCCTACTAAATCAAGCCCCCAAGTGTGGAAGGGCCATAGGGTTACCATGCTGTGAAAATTCTGTGGATGGGTGTGAATTGAGTTGGCTTGCACTTGGCAACTGTGGCACTTCTTTACAAATTCTGCCGTATCCTTCTTCATGGTAGGCCAGTAGTAGCCCATTTGCAGCAGGCACCTGTAAAGCCTTTTCTTCCCCTGGTACTCTCCGCATTCTCCCGAGTGCGCTTCTTTCACCATTTTTTTTGTTTCTTCAGGACCCAGGCACCTTAAGGGGTCCCCATCATACCCTTTCTTAAAGAGGACCATATTGTGCATGAAGTAGCGTGTTGCCAACCTCTTGAGTTTATATTTCTCACTGTGCTTCTGTGGCAAGATGCCTTCTGTCAAGTATTGGATAAATGGGCTTCTCCAGTCTCCGCAGGTGAACACAACATAACTTTCTTCTCTGTCTGCCGCGAGTTGGCAAGCCCCACACTGAGTTTGGGCTTAATCCGCATCTTTGCCCATGTTTGGCCAATAAAAGCCTGCCCTTTAAAGTCTGCGGTAAAGGCTGACCTCTCCGCAGGATCCGCAAGTCTTGTCGTGTACTTCTTTCAACTTTCTCTGGGCCTCCTCTGGTCTCACACATCTGGTCAAAACCCCACCTGGCATCCTGCGGTACAATTCCCCTTTTACTAGCGCATAGTCTTTTAGTACTTTCAGTCCTGTGGCATCATCCTCATTCATCAAGGCTTTCTTTATGGGAATTCGCCAGTCTTCGTCGCACTGTTCCTCTTGGAATTTTTCCCTCAGTGTATCAATTATAGATTCCCTCCTTTTGCTGACCTCTACCCTAGTAGCATCTCCTTCGAACATTATCTGAGAGCCTAGCGCAGCTAACGCGTCCGTAAATCGATTTTCATTCCTAGGAGTATGCTCTATTTCAAAGGTTGAGAATTTTTCCTCCATTTTCTAGGCCATTGCTCTGTATGGGGCTAGGCTAGGTTCTTTCACGGAGAAACTCCCGTTGGCCTGGCAGACCACCAAATTTGAATCGCCTAATACCTTCAAGTGCTTGACTCCCATTTCGAGAGTCGTTGCCAGTTCGGTTAGGTAGGCCTCATATTCTGCGGTGTTGTTTGAACAGGGGAATTCTAGTTTGAAAGATAGTGCCGCTGTCTTTTCTTCTTCGTGGTACAAAACTACCCCCACCCCTCCAGATTGGGCGGTAGAAGACCCATCGAATTTCATCACCCATTGCTCTCCGACTTCCTTTACCATGGCTACCTCCCCCGGAACCTCATCATCTAGTGGGAAGTCCTTCTCGCCTGGAAATTATGCCAGTAAGTCCGCTATGGCCTGGCTTTTTACCGCCCTGGGCGTCCCTATCCTTAAATCATATTGTGACAATTGTAGCAACCATTGGGATATCCTGCCAGAAAGGATCGACTGCTGCAGCAGAGCTTTGATGGCATGGGACTTGGTCATCAGCCATACTTCGTAGGCCAAGAAATAATGGCGCAACCTCTGTGAAGCATATACTATGGCTAAACATGCCCCCTCTGCCCTCGGGTAACGAGTTTCTGCATCTTTCAAGGCGCGGCTGATATAGTATACTGGCTGCTCAGTGCCATCTCCGTCCTCTTGGGCGATTAACGCGCCAATGGCATACGAATTGTTAGCTAAGTAGAGCAACAATGGTTTCTTGTGGATTGGGGCTTGCACCGTGGGGAGGTTCATCATTATCCGCTGTAGTCTTTTGAAGGCTGTCTGCTACAATTCCCCCCACTCGAATTCCTGCCCCTTTCTGAGCAGCTTGGTGAAAGCGGAGGTGATTGATGCCAACCCGGGGATAAATCTTCGGATGTACGAGACTTTCCCCAAGAAGCTCTTTAACTCCTTTACTGTTCTAAGAGGTTTCATGGTCGCAATGGTCGTGGCTTTGGCTGGATCCACATTTATTCCCCTACTATGAACTAAGAAGCCTAGGAACTTCCCAGAGGACACTCCAAATGCGCATTTGAGAGGGTTCATCCTTAGTTTGAAGGCTCTGCACCTCTTGAATACTCTTCTTAATACTTGGAAGTGTTCTTCTCTTTTCCTTGACTTTACTACTATGTCGTCTACGTAATCCTCTAGCTCATGATGCATCATGTCATGAAATATGGCCGCAATTGCCCTCTAATAAGTGGCACCCGCATTTTTTAACCCGAAGGGCATTACAGTGTAATAAAAGTTGCCCATGGGTGTTCTGAAAGCGGTTTTCTCTGCATCTTTTGGAGCCATTCTAATTTGGTTATACCCGCTGAAACCATCCATAAACGAAAACATGGCACTGCCTGCCGCAGAATCTATTAGCAAGTCCATGTTTGGCAAAGGAAATTCATCCTTTGGACAGGCCTTGTTGAGATTTCTGAAATTTACGCAACACCTTATCTGGCCGTTCTTCTTCTTCACGGGCACGATGTTGGACAGCCATCGAGGGTGTTGGATAGGTTTGATGAATCCTGCGGTGAGCAATTTCTGCATTTCTTCGATTATTTGCCCTTCAATTTTCGTGTGGAATGTCCTGGCTGGCTGGGCTATTGGCCTGGCCTCTGGGTCTACATTCAACGTGTGTGCAACTAGCCTAGGGTCTAACCCCGGCATTTCACTGTATTCCCATGCAAAGACGTCCCTGAATTCTTTCAGGAGCAACACCAGCTCTGTTTTTTCCTTCTCTGTCAGGTTTGCGCTAATTAAGATAGGTCTTGGTCCCTGTGAAACAGATCCCAAGTCAACCTCCTCCATTTCTTCCTCTGCCGTAACCTGTGATTCTTTTACCGTCACAACTTTCTCATTCTCTTTTTCAATGCTTTCTTCTTCTGGCTTCTCTTGAGCCATGCTACACCCCGAGTCCTCGTGCTGCCGTTTAAGGGTGGGGCCCTTTTGCATTTTACTCATGGGCCCCGCGCCCCTTCATAACTTATACACAATCCTGTCGTCAGGACCTCGGATCCTGACGCAGTGAGGTGTATCCTCTGAGTCCGCGGTTGGTGCTTCCTTCCTCTTCCTTTTTTGGGCCAGCAACTCCCGTAGGTCGGGCTCGGGATCGTCCTGGATGTCTCTCCATTTAGGCACGAAGGTGCCTCGTGGCCTTGACACTGAATTTTCCCCGGATGGTGCCCATTGATCGTAGAACATGGTTTCTACTAAGTGAGCTTCTGCCTGCTCAAATGGTGAATGATTCTCTGCTATGCGCACCATCCTGCCGTTCATCCGTCCTTTCATACATTGGTGATAGGTAGATGGAACTAATTTGTGTTTATGTAACCATGGTCGTCCCAAGAGCACGTGGTATGATACTTCCGTTTTTACCACGTGGAACCGAGCTAGAGAGGCTATGGGCCCCACTTTTAACCATAACTGGATATGGCTTGCGGTGTACTCTCCTCTCCCACCGAATCCTGTCACCTCTATTGGACACCCTTGGATCTTCCTTTCTGAAATTCCTGCTGCCTACAGAGTACTCAACGGAATGAGGTTCACTGAAGCACCTGTATCTACTAAGGCTCTTTTTATGGGGATTTGATTTATGGATGCCACCAAGTACAAAGGTCTCCTATGGTCTGGATACCCCACTTCCATATCTTCATCACTAAAGGTGATTTCGGTTGACTCTTGCAAGAGAGCCCTTTCATCTGATACTTCTACCGATAGGCATTCTACTCCTGCACCAGAGGCGATGCTCACCAGGGTCTATGTGGATACCTTTCTTTCCTTTGTTGAGAGTCCCAATTGATCAAACAAATTTCTAAACTTGGGACTCTGTTGTAGAGTGGTAATGGCCGCCGCAGGCAAAGCCATATTTTCTTCTTCGTCTTCTCCTGGGTCAGCACAAATTACTACTACTGCTACACCCTTCCCTTTATTGTTCGGGAGTGGGTTTCTTTGGACTTCCTGTTGGGATAATTCTAGAGTTCCTTCCTTTATCCTGCGGTGCACCAGCCTGCGAAGTGCCCAACACTCTACGGTGGTATGTTGGACATAGTTGTGTAATCGACAAAAGCGTGGGTCCCTCCTTTCTTCTTCGGTGGGCTCCCTAGCGACCTGGTTAGGTTTGAAAACGCCATCCGCTATCCATTTGTCCAGCAATACGTCTAGCTCCTTCGCGGTGCATGGTATTGGCGGGGGAGTATCGTATTCTTTCCCTTCAGTTTTCCTTCTCCGTTCACTGGTGGATACCGCCATGGCTTGCGGGGCACTTCTTTTGTCCATGGTTGGCTTTACGGACTGGGCAGTTTTTCTTGCCTTTTGTAACAGCTGTGCGAACTGAGAGATTTCAAGGTTTTCAAGGACTGCCCTGTATTCCCTGATCATATTCGTCATGCACATCTCTACCAGCGTCCTTTCCTCACAGTGGTCATAGCAGTCGAGTGCTATGTCTCTAAACCTCTTGATGTACTCCATCAAGTCTTCACCATTTCTTTGTTTAGTCGCTTGCAACGTTGCAAGTGTCACCGTTTCTTCTTCGTGAGAGTACTTGGTGCAAAATACGTTCACCATATCATCCCATGTCAGGATCGATCCTGGCTTCAAGCCGATGTACCAGGTATAAGCCCGATCACACAATGACTTAGAAAACTCTCGAAGACACAAGTCCTTGTCTGCGACATAAGGGCCGAGCGTATCAATGAACTTGCTTACGTGCTCAACCGCACTTCCCTTTTTGCCGTCATATTGTGCGAATACTCGCGGTTCATACCTCTCGGGGTATGGTTTGCCGAGCACCCTTAGAGGGTAGGGGGCTCTACGTGCGTAGAACCTCTCTTTTGGCCCTCTGGCTCTCTCTTGCTCTAGGAGAGTTGCTACTTCTGCCATAGTAATAAAACGTTGATCCGGATTCTGTGGGACACCACCTACTAGTGTCTCTTCTGCCCCGTGTTCTGGATCATGCTGACTTCCTTTTTCTTTTGTCCTATCCGTCTTTAGTTGATGAATTTCTTCCATCACTTGCTGTTGTGAGTGCTGTAAGGCCTGCAATACTTCAATGAAGGTGTTGGGGTTGTCTGTGGGGATCCTTGGAGGAGGTTGAGGTCCAGCCTCCATCTCGTTTGCACCTCTTGCCTGATTGGGCTGGGGTGTTGTAGGCCTGGACTCTGCTTGTGAGGGTACATCACTCATGTTGCGCGTAGTTCTGAACTTTTGAGGCATCTGCTTGCGAGGGCTATTATCCCTGAACTATTTCTCAACTCCCCAGTGGAGTCGCCAATTTAATGTAGGGGCCTTTTTTGCTATGTTGGGCCGGGCTGGTCCTTTGTGAATGTAGGCCCAAGTGTTCTGGGTTGCAGGAGTTGAGACCGGGCCAACTGGAACTCAACTTGGCTGGTTTGTACGCAAACTAATGCCTCGTCTGCCAGGAGAGTACTTACCGCAAACTGAGCTGTTTCAGAAAAAAGCTTGCGACAGGCAGATACAATTGACAAAACAAAATTATATGTTCTGGAATGACCAGATAGTTCTTTTAACAAGAAATGGCCAAACTACAATAACATTCAACAACCTTTGACAAATGAACAATAAGGGCAAATAGTAATGAAGATTTAATCCACAGTTTATGTAAATAAATTCAGTTTTGGCCCGCAGGAGTAAGGCCAAAGAGAAAGAACGCCCCTTCTCAACGTGATTAACCTCCGAGGAAAGGAAAACGGGATTCCTGCCGTGGGAGTTAATAGGTTTGAGAGAGGCAGCCTGAATGGGGACTTCTCAAAATAACCGTAGAAGAGAGCAGTGATTCGCGAGGGAGAGAAGGGAAGTGGCCTATCGGTGCATGCCACTCTCACTCGCTTCATTTTTTCTCTCCTTCACTCTTTCTTTCCTAGGCCTTTTTTAGTGATTTTCCACTTTCATCGTTTTTAGTATTATCTTCCTCTGTTTTTCTAAGCAAGTTACAGAGTATTCCTTTTTGTTAAGTTGCATAGTATTGCTCTCCTGACTCTCTAGTCGTTTTTGCACATGGCAGAGGCGCCCTTTTATAGAGCCTGCCGAGGTCGATTCTTTACTATTCTACCCTCTAACCGTTTTTCATCTGGTCTGGGCGCACTCGCAGACCCTTACTGCTGTCTACGAGCCCCTCTGCCACAGACTCAGACAACGATTTGTCTGTTAGTGTGCCACGGCACCTTGTCCTGCCGCGGTGATGTTTCTCTCTCCTATCCCTCATGGCATGCACCCATTGGTCCCCACTCAGCGTTGCCTCTTTTGGGTGATATGCCATCCCAGCAGGACGTACTCCCTAAAAGAGTCTGAGTAGGGACCTCAAAATAGGTCTTCCCCTCTCCCCACCTCCAAACCATGCCCTCTTACCTCTGACCCATGACCCTACCATGCCCTGTATTGGCTGGTGGTGTCTGGGCCCTGCGCGTGGTTTACGTCTGAAGGTTACCTGCTGTTCATGCATCTGCCGTGGGCTGGAGACATTGCTTGCATTTGCCTGCTGTCCGCTTCTGGCTTCCCGCGAGTTGCTGCTCTGATTTCCTATCCCCATAAGGCCTGGGCCTTGCCGTGTGCTGGGCCTTGTGTTCCTTTTCAACCCAATTCTTTTCCCATTGTGTTGTTTGGCCTTTCCTGCCGTGGCAATTTGTTCCTGCTAGGCCCTCTTTCAGGCCTGCCGTTCCTTTCTTTCCCCCAGTGGCTTAATATGGCCACTGGTGTACTTGCTCATGGGCCCCAGCGTCCCTCTCTTTTCATCTGGTCTGGTCCCTTTCTTTCCCACAGTTTGTGTTGCGAAGCATATGATGGAGGTAGAATGTATATCAATACAATGGTTAGTCACGCAATTTGGGTTAAATGTTTTTTCTATAGTTTGAAATTCAGTATACTAGAATGTCTAGTTGATGTAACAACTAGTCTGCTATCGTTAATAAAAAGAGGAGTATCACTATATTTAAGATCTAGTGGAAAACGTGATATTCAAGTTTAGGTTATCCACTCAAGCGAGATGATGGCTAATCCCTTGACCAAGGGGGTGACTATTGATTAATTTAGAGAGCATGTAGACTATAAAGAAAATGGGACTTGTGGATCCAAATACCTAGATGGATACTATATATTTTGTTTGGATATGATGGACCTAGGGATGCCTAGATGAATGTAGTTATGCAACTTTTGACAAGGGGAACATAATTTGTCGATTATAAGCAAAAAAGCACTCGTGAGAAGTTGGTGATGGATTTAAAGCCCACTAAGATGAATCATGGCATAATTGAGCTACTAACAATGAAAGTTGCTAATAAGGTTGTACAAGGAAAAGCTTCACAAATTATAACTTAAAGGAAGAATAAAGCAAAAATTTCAATGCTAGTCGACATATGGTTTGGTGTGTATAGCTGAAGTTGTCAATAGTAGTATGAATGCGGGGTTGTGAGATAAGCCCTCAACTCTGGGAGTGATCTTGGGAGACCGATATTATTCACTTGAAAGATTGTGAATTGGAAGTCATTTAGAACATATTACAAAAAATGTACACAAGGGGACCAAAATGCAAGAAGTGAGGTTGGCTTTAGTTGCTAGAATTTTAAGAGGATCGTAACTTTGAATGATGCTAGCATAAACTAGTCGGCTAAATCATGTCTGGATTGTCTCCTTAAGGCTTCGTTTGGGAGTTCATAAGAGAATAAAATTGAATGGAATTGAATGATCATAAATGAATAGAATGGAATGAAATGTATTTAAGGGAGGAAAATAAATGGAAAAGAAATGAATGAAATGAAATTAAGTAACCTTGTTTGGATGTTTTAAAATAAAGGAATGCAAATGAATGAAATGCAAGTAATTTTGTTTAGGAGTAACATAGAGGGAAAAGAATAGAATCATTTTATGACAATATTACTATTAGACCCCTATTTTAAAATAAAAGGGTTGAATATATAGGGGTATATTGGGAGTTTTAGTAAAAAATTTGTTAGATCTAATTTCATTTTCTCCAAATTTCGGGAGAACGAAAATTAAGGTTTTAAAGGAATAGAGAAGAATAAGTGTTCTCTCATAACTATTCCATTCCCTCCTACTTAAACTCTTAAACAAGTGAATGAACTTTCCATTCCCTCCATTAAAACTTTCGAATAAGAGAATAGAAGAATATTTATTCCTTCTCATTCTATTCTATTCATTCTTCCCAATTGAGGGGTAAAAGGATGACATCCTCTCCAGCTGCTAAATTGATTGTAGCAGATCAGTTGGCATTAATGATGATGGGCATACTTTTATTGGGGAGTTGCATTTTGGGCCAAGAATTATGTGTCTAATTGCTTTGAGCAAGTTTTCTGTTTGCTTGGTAAGTTTGTACAGTACATTGTCCATGGGCTCATGGGTCTTGTAATTGTTCCAACAATTGTTGAATAGCCAAATAATGTTGAACAACAAATTAATGAACCACTATTCTATAATGAGATGCTCACCAATGAACAGGTGGTAGAAGAACCACAAGAAATAGCATTAAGAAGATCTCAAAAAGAAAGAAAGTCTACTATTTTCTGATGATTACATGGTTTATCTACATTTATTTGATTTTTATATAAGAATAAGTAAGGATCTAGTTTCGTTTTCACAAGTCATAAAAAGTATTGATCCTATTAAATGGATGGATTCCATGAAAGATGAAATGAAATCAATGGACCAAAATAACGTTTGGGAGCTCGTTGAATTGATTGAAGGATACAAGAAAGTTGGTAGCAAGTGGGTCTTTAAGACCAAGCGTGACTCTAAGGGCAATATCGAATGATTTAAAGTTAAACTTGTGGCCAAAGGTTTCACTCAGAAAGAGGGCATTAATTACCAAGAGACCTTTTCCCCTGTATCCAAGAAGGACTCACTTAGAATCATTTTGGCATTGGTAGCTCATTATGATTTGGGGTTGCATCAAATGGATGTGAAAACTACTTTCCTAAATGGGAGTTTAGAAGAGGATGTCTATATGGATCAACCTGAAGGTTTCTCCATTAAAGGTAATGAACACTTAGCTTGTAAACTTAAGAAGTCAATATACAGACTTAAACAAGCTTCCCAACAATGGTATCTTAAATTTAATAATACAATTACATTGTTTGGATTTAAGGAAAACATTGTTAATCGATGTATTTATCTGAAACTAAGAAGTTTCTCCCTAAGAACTTTGAAATGAAAGATATGGGTGAGGCAAGTTATGTGATAGGAATAGAAATATTCTGAGATAGATCACATGAACTGTTAGGGTTGTCTTAGAAAGCATATATTGAAAGAGCTTTAGAGTGATTCAATATGGAGAAATGTTTTGCTAGGGTTGCCCTATTTCAAAAAGGAGACAAATTCAACCTTATGCAATGCCCAAAAAATGAATGAGAATGGAAACAAATGGAAGGAATTCCTTATGCTTTTACAGTAAGAAGTTTAATGTATGCCCAAACATGCATAAGGCCTAACATCAGCTTTTTAGTTGGTATGCTAGGAAGATACCAAAGCAATCCAGGATTGGATCATTGGAAAGCTGTAAAGAAAGTGATAAGGTACTTGCGAGGCACAAAGAATTACATGCTCACATTTAAGAGATTTGATAATCTTGAGGTCATTGGTTACTCAGATTTAGATTTTGCTGGATGTATTGATAGTAGAAAGTCCACTTTTGGTTATTTGTTCATGTTAGCTGGAGGAGCAATATCATGGAAAATTTCAAAGCAAACTGTCACTACTACATCTACTATTATAGTTGAATTTGTGGCATGCTTTGAGGCCTCAGTTCATGGATTGTGGTTGCAAAATTTTATCTTATGACTTGGAATTGTTAACTCTATTTCCAAGCCATTGAGAATTTATTGTGATAATTCTGCAATTGCGTTTTTCTCTAAAAACGATAAGTATTCTAATGGTGTGAAACACATGAAATTGAAATACCTTACTATTAAGGAAGAAGTTCATAAACAATGAGTGTCAATAGAAAACATAAGCATACAACTTATGATTGCAAATCCATTGACAAAGGGGTTACCTCCTAAGACATTTAAGGAACATGTTGATCGAATGGGTCTTGAACATAGAACATGATTGTTGTTCCTTTAATGTTATTTTATGCTTTTGACACTTAGAGATCTCATTAAATGTGTTTCTGATTATTCCTATTTTATTTTATGTACGTACATATATGATGATGAACAAATAATAACAGTAATAGTCTCTAACAAGAGAGACATTATTGTTGGACCTTTTAAGTCACTTCTCATTGATAGGCAATATTAAGCAAGTTGCTGGTGTTGTAGTCCATGGAACGAACTATGTCTATAATTGATATGAAGCCACCATCACTCACATTAGTGGGTTGTTTAATTATAGTATTATGATGACCAATTTAAAGTAAGAAGATATGTACCATTGTGCACCTAATAGTTAATCTTATTTAGCCATGACGTAAGTTATCATATGGGCCAAGTGGGAGAATGTAAGAATAAATTGTCCCATTTGATAACTTCATATATGTTATGGTTTAATAAGAAGTTATATGTCCTTAAAACATTAGTTAAAGGAGAATTAAGTTTCCTAAGTAACTTAAGTAATTCCAACTTTGATGGGCAAGTAGAGGTTATAGATACAAGGAATTTGGTCATCTCTTTACCTATAAAAGAGACATTCAGCTACCCCATCAAATACACTGAATAGTTAAAGAGAAAAGAGGGTCAAGAGAGAGAAACCAATTTTATAACAATTAAGTGTTTGTTTATACTAAAACTTGATCTTAAGAAAATTTCAACAATGGATCAAGGTAAGTTTTATAATCAATTTGTGTATTTGTGAAATTATAATAATTCAAGATCCTAGAATTTATATTATTCTTGTTTATAATCTAACAACATAAAGAAAATATTTACATAGTTAGCCCAACAAAAAAAGTAAAAATTTCTACATCTTAAACCTCAGAAAAAAATCTATTTGTATTTTAACAAATTTGAAATTAGCTAATGGAAAATTTTTAGTTTATATTATACTATCATTGTAAAATTTTTAGTTTAGACTAGAGTAAAATTTATATCTTGTATTAAAAAAAAAAAGTTTTAAAAAGAAAAATATATATTAATATTATAGGAAATCTTCCTAGTAATCTTCCAAAAAATTTTTTAAGTTACACCTTTCAAATATAGGCAGATTTAATACTTGCTCTTGGTGAAGATAGGGGCTTCGGACCTTATTAAATTGCAAAGCTTGTGGACTTCTTTTTTTCCCTTCTCGCAATTTATATCTATACTACTATTTAAGGAGCTTCCTCTATTTGAGATCCTCATTTGTTTTTGGTTAAAAAATGCCCCTATACTCCTATGTTTACGTAGAGACAAAAGTAAAAGACAATCTAGTAAAAATACATTTCTAACTCCCACTAAAACATTACCTAAAAAATAGGGTCACTCTCCTATTATTTTCAAATTGCTTTATCCACTTATAAATTAGATTCTCAAAATTAAAATTATATATATATATATATATATATATTAAGAGCATTCAGAAAGTTAGTTATGACTTCAAAAAAGTCAAAAATACTCCTAATCTAATTAAATAATCCTTATTCTTAAAAAATAAAAAATAGGGTTAAAATTGTAATTCAACAAAATTATTAAAAAAAAAAAAAACTACTAGATTAAATTTTTCCTAAAAATTAGCACACTCTCTATTTGAAAGGTAATTATTAAGTATTTTAAGAGTAATCCCAAATTATAATGGATACAAATTTTTAATATTTATTCCAAAAATAGAAGAACCTTTGAGTATGCACTCACATAATACTTATCACGCCCCTAAGTTTTTTTTCTGATTGAAAATTGTAGTAATCCCAAATTATAATGGATGCAAATTTTTAACTTTTATTCCAAAAAATAGAAGAACATCTGAGCACATGCTCACACACGTAATTAGAGGCTAGTATATAATAAAAACACAGGTTTTTCTTTTTTTTTTTTCTTTTTTTTTTTTTGCTACAAAATAAACGTGTAATATTTGTTCTTTTTTTTTTTTTTAATCTAGCCTCATGACACTCCTGGTTGTATTAGTAGTTTTAAATGCATAATATTAATGAGAAAATGTGTAAACCTCAAATTGGAATGAATAAAAAATGGATTTGACTTACTTCCAGTACTTTCTTAACTAGAATCTCATTTTGTTTTAATGAAAAACTGCCACATCACCTACTAACTAAATTAAATGTGGAGATTAAAACTCAATACCACTTGCCATTGTGTATTTAAAATAAAGGGATCTAGTTAAAAAAGTACTAGAGATAAGCCAAACCTAAAAAGTTAAGACACTATAAAAATTAAAGAAAAAACCTCATTGCACACGAAGCGTGTGTAATGAGGCTAATACATGTGGCGGATTTTGAAATAAGTCATGTGACTTATTTAGTCACTTCCTATTGAAAGTGGAGCTCTTTTTAGGGTGTACTACACGAGTCTTATGAAAAAGAGCCGAGAACTAAATAAGTAAAGGTTTTCTGGTCTATAAGTCAATCGAGTTCTCTTGGGGCAGACAGAAGAAGTTTTGATACCTTCTACCACCATCTCTTCCTAACTCACCTGTTGAAACGAGAGTAAGGCTCGTTTGGTTTGGCCATGACCTAGTTTTCATAACTCAAACTCATAATTCATAACTCAAACTCAAAACCCATAACTCATTACCAAACCTCACTTTATCTCAAAAACTCCAAAATTATTGTTTGGTCACATAACTCACTTTTTGCCAACATAACTCATATTTCAAAAACTAAAAACAACAAAATTTTGTTTTTAGTTTCCATCATCCATCACTCAAATTTTTGAGTTTTGAGTTATGGAAACATTGCCTAAAAATCAAGTCAAACAAGATTTTTTGGGTGGGACCCACATGTTTTGGAAACTCGGTAATGAAAACTGAGTAATATCACTCAAAATCATGGTGATCCAAATAAGTCCTTTCAAAAGTAGCGTTTGCTCATAAAATTACTACTTTTAATAATACATATAAATAATCTTATAAATAGCAAAGTAATAATCGGAAAAGATAACTCCAAATTGTCATTAGGGCTGTCCACGGGTCGGGTTTGTGCCCAACCTGGACTCGACCCGACTTCATCAGGTGGACAAAATTTTGACCCGTAATCGACCCAGCCAGAGTTTCGGGTTTTCCGGTTCGGGTCGTATCGGTTTCGGGTCCATTTCGGTTGGTTTCGGGTTTGTCGGAGAGGAGAGAAATTTGGCCGGATTTTGGCCGAAATATTGCCGGATCTCATTGGATCTAACAAGATTTGGCCGATATTTCCTATATCTATAAAGATCGGGCCGAGATCTTGATGGATCTGGTCGAAATATACCTATATCGTCGGACGAAGAGTTTGGACTTACCGGTTTTTGGCTGAAACTCTTGATTTCCGACGAGGAAGAAGAGCTCATCGGGCAAGTCGGGTTCGTCGGTCTCTCAGACAGCTAATCCGCAACTCAAACCGATGGGCTTAGGTCCTTGTGCCGGCGACCCGCGTCCGACCGAAACCCAGCTTTGATCAGGCGGTTTCGGGTGAAGATGGTCGGGTTCCGGGCAGGTCGTGGACAGCCCTAATTGTCATTATAAAAAGTAGCTATTGCTCATAATAAATTACAATCAAACGGGTTGAGTGGTTATTCGAATATTGATATTCTATTTCAGTATATCAAATTTGTCCTAGTGTGAGCTACTTTTTCATTGCGATGTCACTCTGAGCATTTTTTTTTACGCAAGTCTTTCTTAGCATTTACACCATTAATAAATTCTGAAACAATTTTGTAGCATGTTTATCTATTTGGCTCAAACTCTTAGTGGATAATAATACTGTCATCAAAGGAGAAGCTTCTGGTTTCCCTATTTATTTATTTTATTTTATCCTTTCCTTCTCTTCTCATTTATTATTCAAACTTTTGCAGCTGGTTTGCACTTAGAAACGAAATTGTTTTTTTTTCTTTGTTTTTAATCAGTTTCCAAAGTTCATCCTTTGCATTCTGAATTATAGTGCATGTTGACAAGGATAAGCATGGAAATGCGGAAGATAATTTATCATTTTCAATCACTTACATTCATGTTAGAAATACTAAATGAATAGTATTGTATCTTGCACAAATAATAAAATATATGAGTGCCTTTATATAAAAAGAAGAATGTGCAGTATAAATATGTGTGCTATACAAGTAAATAAGGTGGGCCTAAGGCCCACAACCTATCACACATTAACAGCCTCCCTCAAACTCAAAGTAGATGTGAAACCAACTTGAAGTTGTCAACCAAAGCACAAAGGCATCTCTTAGGATGTGACTTGGTAAAGATATTTGCAAGTTGATCTTTAGAGAAGACCGAGATTAGCTTGAGAGCACCATAGATAAGATGATAACAGATAAAATAACAATCAATCTCGATGTGCTAAGTCTGTTCATGGAAGACATCATTGTGAGTAATATGAATGGCACTCTGGTTGTCACAATGAAGAGGAGTAGCAGAAGATGTAGAGACACCTAAATTCTTAAGAAGCCAAATGAGCTCAAATGTGGTATCAGCAAGGGCACGATAGTACTTGTACTGCACACTCTGCCTTCTATATAAAGGCACAAATGTATATTATATTACTTATGTGAAATATAATACTATCCATTCAGTATTTATAACATAATATCAGAGCCACTGCTCAAACATTTTCTTGTGTCTTGTAGTCTTGTCTTTGTTGGTATTCCCCGTTGCCTTAACTTCTCAAGTCAGCAAGCCTTCTACGTCCTCTCCTAACTGCTTTGCCCCCGTCAGAGGTCCTTAAGCAGTGGCAGTGCCACATGGTGTTCAGGGGGTTCAAATGAACCCCCTGACTTGTGATTTTTTTTTTTTTTTTTACATATAACATTTTAAAATATTTTTGTTTTGAATACCTTAAAATAAAATTTTGAACCCCCTAAAATAAGTCCAAACAACAAATCAATTCAATACTAAAATTTATCTTTGTTTTCTTAAACAAAAAGAAAAAACCCAACATCAAACCAATTTAATCTAAAATTTGAGGGGGAAAAAAAAAATAGTAAGTCCAACAACAAAAATTAGTAATTTGTTGATCTTAAATCTTAGAAAAAGACAATTAAATGAGCTGTAAAGTGTAAACGCTAAAAGAAAATTAAATGTGAGGCAGTGGAAGTGGGGCGTGAGACAGTGGAGAATGAAGATATATATTTTTTTTAATGATTGTATTGTTGCATTGAATTCTTAATATAGTAATGTAAAAAACACAACAAAATTCTTCTTAATGAATTACAAAGACCCATAAGTTGTCACAATTGAGTTGAATTGTTAAATAAAAGAATTGAAAAGAGTAAAAAAAAAAACTAATAAATAATGAATTTGAGTATTCTAAGTAATAATAATTAAAATTCACTTAACAACAATAATTAATAACTTTATTATAGCAATATAGAATAGATAATTTACAAGATTTGATCTTAGCAATAATAATTAATATCTTCATTATACTAAGAAAACATAATTATTAATTATGTAAATTATCTATTCTATATTATTATTGCTAAGATCAAATCTTTAATTCATGCACTGCCATAGCCTATTACACGTTAACAATTCCCAATTAGGTTTGGAATGTTACAAGGTTTTTAATTCTAATCACTTTGCTACTAAAAGTTTTAGTGTCATTAACAACTTAAGGGGCAGGGAAGGGGATAAAAGGAGGATAAAAATTGAGGACGGTCATGATGGTTAAAAAAAAAAAAATTAAAAAAAAAAAAAAAATCTTAAAGCAAGGAATAGTGGACCAAAATAACAAGAGAATTGAGTCACTTGGATCTTCATCAAGTAGTGATACCATTACTATAAATTTTACTACTGTGAGTTTACAAATGGTGTATAACCATTATAAAGAAGTCATTCAAAATTTCAATATTCGTTTACAAGGTAGTTAAAAGATCATCACTTATATTCACTGTCACATCAGTTTATAAGTTGTATGTATTAAAACTTGTAGTAGCATTTTCCTTCTTGCTGACCTATTAATTGAGGCGATTATTTCTAAATGATGAGAATATTTTCTAAGAGTCCCAAAGATTTGAAATCTAATTAACCAACTATAAAACATAGAGAAACTTAGAGTCCAATTTACAAGTGCAGTTATGACATTTGTTAATGAAATATTTTAAGAAAAATTTGATACCACTTTTATAAAAAATATAAAAATCAGTCTAAAAAATCAGTTATTTTTTTCTTTTTCTATAAAAATTTTATAAAAATATTTTCCAAACCAATACCTTTAGGACATCTATTTACTTTTCTCATAAACTTAAAATACTATTTTTAAAACCCTTATCATGCATTGAGTGCACACTGTCACACCGCCTTGTTGGTTAGAACTTAGGATCCATTTGGTTGGAGGAGTGGAAAAGTGGGAGGATAGAAAAGATTTGGTTTTCCCTTGTGTGTTTGGTTGGAGGGGTGGAAAAGTGGGAGGGTGGAAAACTTTTTTATTTGGTTGGAAAGAAAAAGATGATGAAAAATGTAGTTTATATAAATTGACTATTATGTTCTTGTTATATAGTATATAAGAAATAGATATATTAACATGCATTAAATGATATAAAAATTAACACAAATACATATATATCTATATTACTTTTCTTTATTATTATATATAATTTTAAATTTATGGGCAACAAAAATTGATTATGTAGACTTTATCCACATGACCATACGTAGACTAGGAAGATATTAAAAAAAAAAAAAAAAAAAAAAAAAACCAACAACAACAACAACAACAACTTTATCTAACCATTGTTATATGGGAAGATATGAGAGAGAGAGAGATTATTTTTTTTCCCTATTTTCTGTCTCTCTTGTTTTCTCTCCTAAACCAAACAGTGGAAAATGCCATTTTCCACCCTATTTTTCCTTTCTTATTTTCCATCCTCCTTATTTTTACCCTAACTAAACATATCCTTAGTTCTCAACAAATCTGATAATTAATTAAAAAAAAAGGGGGGGGGGGGGGGGGGTGGGTTCTCAACCAATCTATTTATTAAAGAGCCATATATAAATGACAACTCACACTTCTGAGATTAAGTCATCATTGTCATTTCTTGATCACCTCCATTTGAATATATATATATATATATATTTTACCAGATGTCTGTAATCACATTATTATCTTATAATTGAGCGTTGTCCCTGTTAGTCGCTTTCAGGTTGTCATCCAGCATTATAATTTAAACCAAACATTATAATCATGGTGTAAACTTTATTTCGCACTTCAATATCAACTCCTTACTTTGTCCCCTTTAACAAAGGCACAGTCAAATAACTTTAACTTTAATTAAAGGTGTGTTTGATAAAAATAATAAATAAATAAATAAATAAAAGTAAAAGGTTTGTTTATGGGATTTGGATCCCCTGCGACAGTTGCGTTGTTAAATATTGTCTCGAATTTCTAATTTGATTTTATTTGAATTTCCGTGAAGTGGAAAAAGTGATTTTCCTTGGTTTGAAAGGCAATGATTCCTTTGTTATGGAAAGAAAAAATATATCTCTTGCAAAAAGTAATTGATATTTATTGTCTTTCAACAAATAAAATTGAAGCTTTATAAATATGTACTGTTACAAAGGGTTTAATGGTTTTTATCCAAGGATCCTCCTACATGGAGAGAGAGGAGAAAACTCCTAGAAAAACATGAGTTTGAAAGATATGAAAGATATGTGTGGTTGTATATTGAGAGTTTGATTGTTTTGTGAATATGAGAGAGATATTGCGTATATTCGATTTTGCTGTTTTGGGCTTGTGAGTTTGTGTGTGTGAGGTTTGCATATCGTTAATAGTAGATTTTGATTGCTCTTGCCCATGGATCTAGGCATGGAATTGGCTAAACCTCATTAAATAGTGTTGTCTCATGTGGATGTTTAATTTTTTTTTTTTGGTGTAAAAGTGCTTCTGCTAGCTCCCAAATCACAACACTTGATATTAGAATTTCTTATTGCACAACATACATGGTGCAATTACCATGTAGTTGATAGATGTAGAATTTTGAAATGTTAAAAAAAAAAAAAAATTTGAAAAGTTATAAAATTGTCTAATCTAAAAGTTGAGATTAGTGTTTGTTTAGAAACAGCTTATTCAACTGAAATTGAAATTTTTTTGTTGAAAGTACCTTAGATAAGTTAAAATGTAGCTGAAATAGTACAGTGTGGTTTACGAATAGTACCAAAAAGTGCAATAAAACCTACAAATAGTACCAAAAAGCATAATGAGACTTACGAATAGTAACAAAAATAAATTGAATAGTAAAAAAAAAACTGACTTTTTAAGCCAATGCCAAACTGACAAAGTGAATTTTTAATTTTTAATCTATCTAACCCATTTGTAGGGACTCAATTTGGATTGACCCTGAGTGATGGGTTTTCAGCCCAATAAGCCCAAACAATAAATTTATAGAGAGTGGGTTGACAGGTTTAGGTGCTGGCCGTCGATCACCATGCACGAACTTTTCTTATAAAAATTGCTAAGAGTTTCTTTTACAAATGGGGGGATGCTCCTCGGCCTGTGGCCGAGGAGGCCTTATTGTTCTTTTTTTTTTTTTCTCCCCCTCCTTTTTTGCTTTACTAGCTTTTCTTTTATAGTTTTCATCTTCCTCTCTCCTGCTTCCATCTGTTGATCATCTATTTGCCTTTTTTCTGGCCGTCTGTCCCATCAGAGGCCTTATCGGTATTCAAGTGGTTCACTCTGATCAACGTTATCCTGCCAAGGGGTTACCTCCCCATTAATGCGGCCAGAGGGGGTTAGTTGAGTGCATTAAATGCGAGAGTGACAGCTTACTTTGGGGTTAGCCTCTCCCCAAAATTACCTTTGTCAGGCCGAGGATAAGGTAGTCCTTGGCGTGGATTGGGAAAGTAGGTTTTCCCCCACTTTAGTCCAAAATAGCTTGTGCTACTCGGCATGGGTCTTGGGCCTGCTACATGATGGGCCGAGGCTATCAGGCCCATGGGCCCCACAATAGCCCCTCAAAACTCTGCTGCACGTTCCCTCGAACGGGGAGGAGGGTTTTGATACATGCGGGTCCATTGGACGAATTGCCCCACTTCAGTTTGTACTGATGCTGGCGGCTTTTTGACTGCCCAATGCGCGTTTTTAGCGTTTCAAGACTTAATGGGTGCCCACATTAAATTTTGGCGGCACCACGTTTCCCACTTTCAACGGCATGATCTTTTTCTTTTATGAGCAAGCGGTTTCATTTGGGGAACTTAAGGGAGAGTATAAATACCTGTTTGAATCGCCTGGTTTCATCATTTTCGCGCTTTATAATTATTGATGCATATAGTTTGAATCTGGTTCGACTTGCATACTATCTGAAGGGTATCGTCATACTTCTGTAAGTCTTCTTTTTCTAGTGACCCCAAATTTCCTTGATTTCACTCTTCCTTTTCTCTTTTAGAACTTTTAGTTGTCTTTGGGGAATGGGTAAGTTTAAGAAGTTGGTCGAGTCCGATGAGATGATGAACAAATTCATTGTCGACTATGGAATACCCAATAATGTGAATTTGAAGTACTGCGAAGAGGGAGAGTAGTACCTTAGGAGGAGAGAGGGTGAGGTCGTGATCCCAATAGTCGCTTTTGTAGAAGGAGGGATGAGAATCCCTATGAGGCCGGTGACCCTCAATTACCTTAGGCATTTCCGCCTGGCTCCTACTCAGTGTGCTGTGAACATATTTAGGATACTAGGGTGTGTAGATACCCTGAATGAGAAAATGGGGCTGAGACTGACTCACCATGATGTGAATTGGTGTTACAACCTTCATCACCTGAGGGGTAAGACATATTATATGAAGACAAGGGACGATAGGGTTCGTTTTATCCAGTGTCTTCCTGATTCCAATAAGGGGTTGAACCAAGATTTCCTCATAGTGTCGGGAGAGTGGCACGACGGCTTTCATTGCCCAACCGTAGAGGGGGAGCCAGGTAGGGCATCCGAAATACAAGATAATCTAGGTCTCAGCATTTTCAAGTTTTATACCTGTATACTCGATTTGGTTGATTAACCATAGGAATTTCGCTTTTCTTTTCGCAGATCCACACGCCTTTGTACGTCATTTCCACCTGGTTAATAAAGCGGATTTGGAAACCGTTCTCAGGTCGGAACTTTTCTTGAACGAACCTGATAACCAAGTCAGAGCTGCTCATAAAGTCCTCAGATGCGACCCAGCTCAGACGTCATTCCCAGTTCCGCAGCACGTAATTAGAGCTCGTGACCCTCGGCTTACGCAGATTACCGTGGTAGAGAGCGGTTTTGCTTTTGCTGAGGGGTCTTACATACCTGAAGGTATTCCGCTATCAGGTCCCTCTTCATCCCAGCAAGTAACGGTGGCCGAGAAAGGACCGTCTAAGAAAGCAAGGGAGGTGGTTGAATTGAGTTCCTCCGAGGACGAATATAGTGTGTTTGACTTAGTTGATCAGTCCGAGGATCCTCCCGGTGACCTAGGAGACCCTTACTTGTCCGAAGCCGATCTTCAGTCCTTAAAAGTTGGTACTCAGGCTGAGATGGGTTTAAAAAGACAGCCCCAAACCAATCTTCTTGACCTGCTTGAAGGCGGTTCCAAGAAGGATGTACCAGGGGAGTCGCAGCCCCAGCCCCCAGCACCTCAGCCCTGGATTCCAACCATGCAAACCAGGTCGTCCTCCGTTCCTACAATAACAGTCTCTCTTACTGAGTCTCCTGACCCGAAAAGGAAAAGACTTTCCAAGGGTAAGGAGCCAATGGATGGGAGCAAATCTCATTCTTCGCCCGAGGAGGGTAGGACTCGCAGGCCTCCAAAGCAATTGAAGCTCGGTGATCAAAGGAAGAGCAAGAAGGCCACCCAGCAGCCCTAGGCTTAAGCATGGCTGCCTGCTGCCATGCTCCGTGATCAGCCCCTAATGGATAACGCGTCGATACGAGAGTCTCAAGGAGACGAGGGGGCTCTCGTGGCCGAGGCCCTAGAGAAATCTCTTCTTCTTCCCACTGATATGGCCGAGTTAGAGAAAATGAGTGGGGTAGAGGTTGTCCTCGACCTTAAGAAATATCTAGGCATGGTAGGTCCCTTGGCACCTATTCATTTTACTAAAAATTTTGTCGCTTAGTATTTTTCTTTCTCTTTACAGAGTTGCTTGTTTTTACTGGCAGGCTATCCAGACCCTTTTCAGGTTGGGCGAAGAGGTTGATGACCATAGCCATGCCTTAGCGCAAGAGCGCAATAAGTTCCTGGAGGCGGCCAATACTCTTAAGAGATCTGAGGCCGACCTGAAAAAGGCGACCGAGGATCTGGCAGAAATGGCGAAGGCCAGGGATACTGCTGTCTCTGACCTAGCCGTGGTCAGGAAACAAGCTGAGGATCAAACTAACCGCTTGCAAGATGTTGAGGGTCAATTACAAAAGGCCAAAGAGGACATTACCTATATGAAGGGAAATTTGACCAAGGCAATCCATGAAAAAGGTGTTGCCGAGTATGCTAGGGACGACGCTGTGAGAGCCAGAGACGAGGCGGTATTTGCGAAAACAGACGCTGAGCGCTCTGTGGGAAAGGCAGAGGAAGATGCTTTCGCAGAAGGGGTGGCTAAGACTGAAGCCATCCTTCGGGCTCAAGTTCCTGCAGTGTGCAGGTATTATTGCTCTCAAACCTGGCATGAAGCCCCAACCAAGCAGGGGTTGATGCCTCATCTGAGCTTAGAAGGGAGGACAGGGTATATTACCCTATTGCCATTCGCGAGATTGCACCTGCTGCTCCTGAGGAGGGATCCTCATTACCATCGGTTGAAAGTCAGGATAGGACCGCTGAGGATGTGCCGTTAACTGATCAACCATCCGAGGAGGTTGAGCCCCAAAAAATGTTGGGGGAAGTTGCAACCGAGGGTCAGGGAATGCCACAAGACATGGCAAGTCCTTCGGCGGACCTTTTGAAATCAAGCCCTTAGGCCTTGGCCCAGACCTTTTGATTTACCTATTGACTTAATTTGCTCATTGAATTGAGGAGACTAGTGTACGGCGTAGGATGAACTTGTTTATCTTCTCTTTTATCTCATTTTGTTTCTTGCTTCAGTGGCGTTGTAAGGGAATTGTATACTTTCTTTTTGAATTTGAATACTTAATACTTCGCTTCCAACTAATTATATTTTCTTTTCTTTTGTTTACTTTACTATTGTATTCTGCTCAATATTCGTACTCTATTTTGGAGTTTGCCTCATGAAACCATCTGTTATCCTTCGAGTATAAATCTAAATATCGTAGTATAGCTTGATTCTAAGTAACGCTCCTGTTTTTCTCTAGACGGTTATTTTATCTATGGGTTTGAGTTCGAGGACCATGCAACATTCTGGTTATGCCCAGTACTTCTATTTTTCTATAAGTATTTAGTTTTCCATAGGCTTGGGTCCGAGGACCATACAATACCTTGGTTCTGTCTAGTCCCCAGGTATAATGGTGTGTATAGTTTTACCATAAGTTTGGGTCCGAGGACCATACAATACCTTGGCTCTGTCTACCACTTCTATTTTTTGTAAGTGTTAGATATAATGGTGTGTGTAGTTTTACCATAGGCTTGGGTCCGAGGACCATGCAATACCTTGACTCTGCCTACCACTTCTATTTTTCCTGTAAGTATCTAGTTTCCCCATAGGTTTGGGTCCGAGGACCATACAATACCTTGGTTCTGTCTAGTACCCAGGTATAATGGTGTGTGTAGTTTTACCATAGGTTTGGGTCCGAGGACCATACAATACCTTGGTTCTGTCTAGTACCCAGGTATAATGGTGTGTGTAGTTTTACCATAGGCTTGGGTCCGAGGACCATGCAATACCTTGGCTCTGCCTACCACTTCTATTTTTCCTGTAAGTATCTAGTTTCCCCATAGGTTTGGGTCCGAGGACCATACAATACCTTGGTTCTGTCTAGTACCCAGGTATAATGGTGTGTGTAGTTTTACCATAGGTTTGGGTCCGAGGACCATACAATACCTTGGCTCTGTCTACCACTTCTATTTTTTGTAAGTGTTAGATATAATGGTGTGTGTAGTTTTACCATAGGCTTGGGTCCGAGGACCATGCAATACCTTGGCTCTGCCTACCACTTCTATTTTTCCTGTAAGTATCTAGTTTCCCCATAGGTTTGGGTCCGAGGACCATACAATACCTTGGTTCTGTCTAGTACCCAGGTATAATGGTGTGTGTAGTTTTACCATAGGTTTGGGTCCGAGGACCATACAATACCTTGGTTCTGTCTAATACCCAGGTATAATGGTGTGTGTAGTTTTACCATAGGTTTGGGTCCAAGGACCATACAATACCTTGGCTCTGTCTACCATTTCTATTTTTTGTAAGTGTTAGATATAATGGTGTGTGTAGTTTTACCATAGGCTTGGGTCCGAGGACCATGCAATACCTTGGCTCTGCTTACCACTTCTATTTTTCCTGTAAGTATCTAGTTTCCCCATAGGTTTGGGTCCGAGGACCATACAATACCTTGGTTCTATCTAGTACCCAGGTATAATGGTGTGTGTAGTTTTACCATAGGTTTGGGTCCGAGGACCATACAATACCTTGGCTCTGTCTACCACTTCTATTTTTTGTAAGTGTTAGATATAATGGTGTGTGTAGTTTTACCATAGGCTTGGGTCCGAGGACCATGCAATACCTTGGCTCTGCCTACCACTTCTATTTTTCCTGTAAGTATCTAGTTTCCCCATAGGTTTGGGTTCGAGGACCATACAATACCTTGGTTCTGTCTAGTACCCAGGTATAATGGTGTGTGTAGTTTTACCATAGGTTTGGGTCCGAGGACCATACAATACCTTGGCTCTGTCTACCACTTCCATTTTTTGTAAATGTTAGATATAATGGTGTGTGTAGTTTTACCATAGGCTTGGGTCCGAGGACCATGCAATACCTTGGCTCTGTCTACCACTTCTATTTTTTGTAAGTGTAGGTTTGTCCTCAGATCGCTTTACTGGAGATGATTACTCTTTGTGTCAGATTATGATCTTTACACGTGGCATTGATCTCACCTCTAACTCGAGGCCCCATCTTTTTCATTTATGAAGCGCCCCTTGCCTGTTCGTGTTCCGCGCTCGACGCTCCGGTGCGCGAAACGTGCCTTCATTAATGTCCTCGTAAATTGACACGAGTCCAACCGCCCGTGGCCTCCTTGGAAATTGGCGACTTCATTACTAACCCAGCTGATAATATTCTTTTCGAACTCTGCATGAATTAATTCTCACCAACCCCCATCCCCTATATAAAGTAAGGAGATGGTTCCTCCACAACCCATGAACCTCTCAACACAAACAGAACAAAACACTTTCTTCCAACCTCCCACGCCCTTTTAACAACCTCACCGGAATTGTTACCGGGACTGACAAAAACCGGTATGGCCGCAGCCCCCACTGGGCTTTCGGTGCGGCAGAGTCTAGGCGTAACCCTGATGGTGCCCTTCGAGGTATCCCAGAGGGATGTTACTAGAGAACCTAACGTCTTTCCTCGGAGCACACCCCCGACGAGGAAGGCGTGCAAATTCACCTCATGGGCGGTGCTCGAGTGTTGCCGTCTCCAACGGCCAACACTCGAGAGGAACGGAGAGAATCGAGGGAACATCATGGGGGAGGGTATCCTGGAGCCCCTGCGTCTGCTCCTCTCTTTGTTCCAGCTCCGCCTAGCCGAGGAGGGATTTGTTGGGGGCTTGAGAGCATGATTGCCCTTCACCTCCTCCGCCGTGTGTCAAGCTCTCCCATTCTCTTGGTGCCAAATAAAAGCACGAGTTGACACTTCCCTCCGGCTAGTTTTCTCTTAGGGCGGCTCCACCTGGGCCTCTGATTGTAGGAGTAGCCAAGAATAGCAGGTGGCTATTAGCTCGTAAATTTACTTGTAAAACAGGCCTACCTGAGCCTCTGATTGTAATATGTAATTTTTCTATGCATGAAATAATAATATCAAGATCTTTCTTTGTTTGTTTTTTTTTTTTTTTTTTTTCTTTATTATTATTATTATTATTTTTTTTTACTGCCAAATCTTCTATATATATATATATTTTTTTTTCTTTTCTTTTTTTTTTTAAACTACTGTAAAACGAATACTTAGAACTTAGAACACTTATCTTTTGCAACCTAATGTAAAACGAATACTAAGAACTTAGAACACTTATCTTTTTCAACCTAATATAAAACGAATACTAAGAACTTAGAACACTTATCTTTTTCAACCTAATATAAAACGAATACTAAGAACTTAGAACACTTATCTTTTTCAACCTACTGTAAAACGAATACTTAGAACTTAGAACACTTACCTGGTGCGCCAGCCAGCACCCTAATCCTCCCCACAGACGGTGCCAATTGTAGGGACTCAATTTGGATTGACCCTGAGTGATGGGTTTTCAGCCCAATAAGCCCAAACAATAAATTTATAGAGAGTGGGTTGACAAGTTTAGGTGTTGGCCGTCGATCACCATGCATGAACTTTTCTTATAAAAAATGCTAAGAGTTTCTTTTACAAATGGGGGGATGCTCCTCGGCCTGTGGCCGAGGAGGCCTTATTGTTCTTTCTTTTTTTTCTCCCCCTCCTTTTTTGCTTTACTAGCTTTTCTTTTATAGTTTTCATCTTCCTCTCTCCTGCTTCCATCTGTTGATCATCTATTTGCCTTTTTTCTGGCCGTCCGTCCCATCAGAGGCCTTATCGGTATTCAAGTGGTTCACTCTGATCAACGTTATCTTGCCAAGGGGTTACCTCCCCGTTAATGCGGCCAGGGGGGTTAGTTGAGTGCATTAAATGCGAGAGTGACAGCTTACTTTGGGGTTAGCCTCTCCCCAAAATTACCTTTGTCAGGCCGAGGATAAGGTAGTCCTCGGCGTGGATTGGGAAAGTAGGCTTTCCCCCACTTTAGTCCAAAATAGCTTGTGCTCCTCGGCATGGGCCTTGGGCCTGCTACATGATGGGCCGAGGCTATCAGGCCCATGGGCCCCACACCATTGATTCACTATTGCATAGGAAGTCACTTTTACTCAAACTTCAGAGAAGTTCAGGACGGCTTCACACTGATGCCACCTTGCAATTTGGTTTTTCTTGAGTTTGCAAGTACTTCTCCAGATTGTCTGAAGCATCAGATGGTCATGTAATCATTGATCGATACCTTATCAATATCAAACCAAAATCTAGTAGAAACTAACCACCAAGATCCTAGCTAGCTAGTAGATCAATGGGCATTACTTGGTGTTTCCAACGAACATTCCAGGAAAGTTCCATAAATTACTAAGTAAACATATATTTATATGCCAGATAATAAAGCAGAAAGAGTAATTGAAATTGATCATCAGCATATATTAACTTTCTTTTAATAAAGCAGAAAGAGTAATTGAAATTGATCATCAGCATATATTAACTTTCTTTGCCCTGGTTGAATGGTTGGTTCAAACTTGGTAACTTAACAGGTCACTTACAAATCCCTCCACAATCCACACACACTAGCATATCTTGCAAGATACAACTTGTTCATATATGTCGTATGGTCATGAAGATGTCGCTTTCTGATCTTACTAGTCATTGAAGTTTGCCGCACTATATAATCTTTTCTTTCTTGTATATTTAGTGTATGTCATAGTCCCCATAACCCATTTTTGGAGTTGTTTGATAAAGGACATAAACAGGTCTGCATGGATCACACCAAAGAATGCAGCTTCTGTTTCATATCCTTGTCAAAATGAAGCGACTAAAACCTAAGTTGTTCCTAATGTTGATACTTCATTCATGATCATTCAGGATCGATGCATATTTATGATCTTCAAAAAGCTCATTGTGGAGTGTGGACTACGATATAAAATTGAACATGAAATAATTATCATGTGCAAGTTATTAGTATTAAGAGTAAGATTCTTTAGATTTTTTAGTTTTATTCCAATATAGATAGAGTTCTTAACAGTTCACAATTAATTTGATAAATTTTCAAGTGAAACAAACACGAGCACGACATAAAAGTACACATGAATGGTTTTCTCAAATTCCTTGAAGTGGGTTGGAGCAGGAATTACCAACTTTGGAGATAGCCCTTTTTCCTTTTTTTCTAGAAGATAATTTGGTTTGCCAATAAGGTATATTTTCAAATATAAAAAATTAAAGAAAATTTTAAGTTCCCTTTGGAAATTATAATGGAATGAATTTTATTTTATGAATGATGATTGCTAAGGGTTAGAAATGATAATGGAATGAATTTTATTATAATATTAAGGTTTTTTGTCTTGCATAAATAATTATGGAAAATTAGACAATTTTACATACTTATTTGAGTTTAGAAATATTATAATACTACTATTAGTAGTCCTATTTGTTACATAGTTTTAGTTATAAACCTATAAATAGATTATGCTAGAGTAGAAATTATATCCTTAAAAAAAAAAAAAAAAAAAAAAAAATCTCATCAATGTACTCAATAATTTTAATCATTTCTCTACCTATGAATAGAAATATACATAGAAAAAATTTGAGCAACAACGTATCTTTCAAAACAATAACATATATTTCAAAACAATATTTAATGCTCACATGTCATGTCATGCTAATTAGGCAACGGTAAAACTAACATAAACATTTCATCTTGATATGGCCAATTTTACAAATAAAATAAACTGAGATAGAGATTTTATTTTTTAATCAATATCATTATAAATCTTTTTTTCTTTTTTTGATTAGTATATCATTACAAATTTTGATAGTTCTCTTCCGTTCCATCAATAGTAAGAGTCTATTTGAATACCGCTTATTACTGAAAACTAAAAACACTATAACAAAATAATTTTTAAATATGTAAATAGTACTGTGTGACCAATTTTTAATAAAAATTTTTCTAAAAAAAGAAGTTTGTGGGTCTCCTAAATAGTACACGGGACCCACTGACAGACGACAAACGCAAACATTGAGGGAAATCATTTGTATACAAACGCTCACCAGGTATATTTCTTCTTTTAGTGGGAGGATGAGAATCTTTACTCATTTAAAAAACCCGCACTGTTGCTGAAACTTATTCCAAAAAAAAAGTTGTACCTTTATTTATTTTATTTATTTAGTGTGTGTTTGCGTAGCAGCAGTGGTGCACGTTTTGCATTTTTTTTCTAGGTTTTGCGTACTGTTTACAAACCAACAAGTACAGAAAAATGCAACAATAACTTTAAAACTAGGTCCCATAGACACTATTTATAATTTAAAAATTATTTTGCTACAGTATTTTTAGAAATAAGTTTTCAGTTTTTAGCAATAAGAGGTATCTAAACAAACCCTTAGTATCGTGTATATCCAAAAAAAAAAAAAAATGTAACAATCGATAAAATCATTTTGATTAATTTTATTCTATTATAAACTATTAATGTATCATAAGAGGTTTCTCAAAAAGAAAAAGAAAAAAAAAATTCATAAGTGCAAAACATTGTAAATGCAAAGAATGCACCAATCCGTTATGTTACCATATAAAGGCATGTATAAGTGAAGTGGCAAGAAACAAAAGGCAGTATTTCTATTGATTAGTTCTATCCCAAAAAACATGTAAACTATTAATAATTCTTAAATGCAAAAAAAGAAAAAAAGAAAAAAAATTGTTATTAAAAAAAACAGAGTTTATAAGAACAATTTTATTAAAAAAAAAAATGGTTAATTACATAATTGACCCCTATCTTTTACGTCATATGTTAATTTGGTCTTTGGCTTTTCAATTGTGTCAATTTTGTCCATAACCTTTCGGTTTCATGTCAATTTAGTCATTGCCGTTATGTCTTAGATAGAAATATTTGACATGTCTAATGGACTAACAAATAAATATTTTTCATGCCATATCAACTGATAATTATACCGCCACGACATACTAAATAAAAAATTAAGAGAGAGAGAGAGAGAGGAAAAAAAAAAAAAAAACCCTTCTGTTCTCACGTTAGTTAGATTGGGAAAACTAGATCTCACTCTCACTTCTTTCATGGCCATATAGCTGTAAGCTTGTAACCCATACGAAGAATGGCGAAACTAGCACTGCACATTCCCACACTAATTCTACTAGTCCTTTAGAATTTTCACAGAAGAGAGCGACGGCTTTATTATTGTCCAGCCTATCCCCACGAAATCAAAACCAACGGCTTCTTATAGTTGTTGTTTCTCTTCTAATTCGGTGTTTGATGTGTAGCTGGTGCATTTGACGACAATATCTTTGACATTAACAGTGGTGACTCCAGGAATTTTTTTTAGGGAGTTCAATAATGATAGAGCAAGAAATTTGTCATGACATTAAATAAAAAATAAAATGATTTTTTTTTTTTTTCAGTACATACAACTTCTATATTATATACAATTAGTTGCTAACTCGGGTGATACACAGGAAATCTACCAATTTTTTTAATTAAAAATAAATAAAAATTAAGATGAACCTCCAAATGATGTGACATTAGCTATTGGAATTCAGTATCGATTATCTAGTAGCCCATTCTTAGTAAGTGGAAGTTTCACTGGGTGAGCAAGTTTATTTTTCAATTTCATTTATTTCATGTCTTCCACTAAATATTCAATGTTTTTATTATATTTAAAAAAACGTTGAAGTAAAGTTGTATCCTCAAATAACTAAATATAAGAGTTTAATTCCCCTCTGATTCAATTTAAAACCAAATTGTGCATAAAAGCAAAAAAATTTCATTTGTTCCAATACGTATTTAGTACCAAAATCACAAATTCATTAAAACCAAATTGTGCATAGAAAATCTTAAAGATTGAAAGACAACTTTGTAGTGTTTTTTGTATCTTCTTCCTTTGTTGCTTTGTAGGAGTCCCTGAATATGCCCTTTTGTTTTCCTTGAGTACAAATGTTGGTGTGAGTTGCACATTGCTTTGAACATCAAGTTTTTGAAATTTTGTACAATCACCATCTTCTTCAATTGATAAGTTGTTGCTACATTCATTTTGATGATGTCGAAAATATCAACAGTGAGTTGCACAATGCTCGTACCCTTGAAACGACACCTGCATAAAGAAAAGAGGACCTAACAGAAAGCACCGGTGTGGTGCCGGCCAAATACTCTCCGAAGGTCAAGTTAGAACTTCTTTCAACTCTAAAGTGCTAGAGAGGGGTTAATTATGCGTACCTTGATTTGTAAAGGTATTGGGGCTTTTATAGTAGTAGGGGGTTGACCTTTCTTCCTTGGAGCAGAAGTCTTTTCCATAAGGAATCCTTATGAGCGTAGATTGCGGAGTCCTTTCCTTATAGGAATCTATCATTGAGCGTGGTGGCCAAGTAAAGGTTTTATTGGAACCGTCGACCTCTTACCCGTCGGCTTGTCTCGCTCCCTACGTCGATAAAGGGCCGTCAGCCTCTTTGAACATAATTAGCCCTTAAGCTTTTCTCGGATTTCCCTTACTGTCAGCGTGTCTCTTTCCGTCGGCGTATTAGAGTCCTTAACATCCGTCGTGACTGGCCCGTTAGCCTGAGCAGAAGCTGACGGGTTAAGCCCATGGTACTCGCTATGATTCTTCCTTATCAGTTGCCCCCTACTCCATATCTCCGTCAGCTATAACTGACGGGTTATGGAGTTTTCATTCGTCGTTACCTGCTGCTTTGACCAGGGGAGAAAATAATTAAAAGCTGACAGCTCAGTATTAAATGCTAGGACACGTGGCGTGCTCGGGTTGGCTCCGCGCCTGGATGAGGGCGTCGCTTCGTCTTCCGTGCGTTTTCCTTATATATATATATGGCCCACCTCTCCCCATTTTTACTATTTCACTTTCACTAATTCCTGGAGAGCACATCTGTCGCCTATATTCTGTCAGCACTGCCAACATTTCTGTCGTCACTTCTTCAACCGTTACTCTTGGAAAACTTGTAAGTTTCCTTTCTTTCCTTGCACACTTTCAATTATTTTCTTTATAGTGAGGTCGTCATCCTAGGTGCTTAGTTTACACCCGTCACTTGTAGGTAGATGTTGAGTGACACGTCGAGTGACCAGTCGTCGGTCCGCGAAGAAGCGGGCTACGACGAGGTGTTTGGTTCAGGCTCAGGTAGTGAGTCTGAGAGTTCCTCCTGGTCATCAGAGAGGGAGACGTCAGCCCATACTCCTGTCGAGGAAGTAGGAAGTTAGGGAAACGACGGCCAAGAGGAAGAAGTAGGCGAGGATGGTGAAGTTGGAGTAGAAGAGGCAAATAGTGACGGGGAGGAAGGTGACGAGGAGTCTTGTGAAGGGACTTCTGAAAGTCCTGGAGGCAGTCGTCCCTTCATCCTTCCCAAGGACTGGGCTGTGAATAAGTTCCTTCCAAAGATGACACTTAAAATTTTTAACGAATTACGCACCCGTTTCCAAATCCCTGACCATATTCCTATCCGTCTGCCTAGGGAGGGTGAGAAATGTTATATGGGAAGAATTGCAGATGTTGGCATGTATGATGCCATGTTTGCCGCCGGGTTGAGACTGCCTCTGACGGCCTTACACCGTCAGCTGGCTGATTTCCTTGGTATATCCGTCAGTCAGATTGCTCCAAACTCGTGGAGAATCTTTATTAGTGCTGAGGTACTATGGGGTCGTCTAAGTGGAGGCCACCGTCAACTTTCCTTGGATGAATTTTTCTACTGCTACAGACCCCGGCACCTTTCTTCTTCAAAGGGGATGTATCATTTTGCCGTCAGGGAGAAGGAGTTGAGGCTAGTGTCTGAGATGCCAAATTCTAATAGAGCATGGAAGAGTAGGTTCTTTTTTGTGGAAGGGACGGACTGGGTGTGCCGTCAGGAAGAGTGGGAAACAATACCCTTTGGTTGTTTTGACAATACTTGGGGGTTTGCTAGGGAGTCAGGTTTTAACCGTCAGCTTTTATTCTCGTCAGTTTGCTGCTTCAATTTATTTTTGAAAAGGTACTAACGTAGTCAATTTATTCTTTTTCAGCTTTCACTTGTCCATCAATAACCGACGAGCAGGAAGATTTTATCCGTCGGGTTTTAGAGATACCTATAGAAGAGCGATCGTGCCGGGACTTGATTACCCTCGACACTCTTCACATGTACTGTGGGGGTCCAGAACCGACGCCTGAAGCTCGCAGATTGGAAGAGTTTTCCCGTCACCGTAAGTTCCTTGACCTATTCGTTATGTCACTCTTTGTACTTTTAGTTGTCAGCTTCCCTTATGCGTTTTTTGCAGAAATGGACGTAGCTAAAGAACGGATCAGGGCTGCCGCTGCCCGTCAAAAGGAGGAAAAGAAGGCAAAGGGGGAGGCGACATCTACGTCTGCCCCCCAAACCATCGCTAAGGGCTCCCAGAAGAGGAAAACCGACGGGGTAGTCATTCGCCCGTCGAAAAAGCCTACCGTCACTCCTGGGAAGTCGCCCCCCACGTCAGGCCATGGAGCAGGGAAGGGTGCTATGACCTCTTCTGGTCCCGTCCTGCAGGGACCCCATAGCCTGCTAACGCATAAGGATTTTGCCGTCGAGACTATTGAAGCCCTCATAAGACCGACGGATATAGATCCTTGCGCTCAGCTGGGGACGGAAGAACTGGGGTCGTCAGCTTTGTTCGATCTCTCGCGGGTAAGCCGTCAGCTTTTTTGACTGACGTGCTTAGTCTTTCTTTTTTGGTAACTGACGGTTGTATCTTTTTCTAGGCCTTGGTTAGTGTGAAGGCGCTGCAAGACCGTTGCGTGGCCAAGGAGGGGGTCGTCAGTCGTTTTAACAAGCATAATGCCAACATACGAGACCAGTAGGCTCAGTATAAGCAGGCGGTGCGCACACTTAACCTCGAGCTGAAAGAGGTAAAGGAGAAGCTGGAAGAGGCGAGCCGTCAGAAGGGCGAGCTAGAGGGAGAGCTGACGACCCTTCGTGGTCAGTTGGAGACGGCAGGGGCTGACGCCGTTGAGAAATTCAAAGCGTCAGACTCCTTCATTGATTCTTGTGGCGCTTATTATGGCACGAGATTCGATGACTATCTCAAACAGGTCGCGTCAGCTTTCCCTGAACTGGACCTATCTGGGATTACCCTGGACGACGCTCAGCCTACGACGCCTGCTATTGATGCCGTCACTGCTGGTGCTGACGACTTGGTTGATTCTCCCCCACATGGAGGTAGTGGAGTTGTCTTGGCCCAACCTGCTGCGAACCCTCCAACAACTGCCGCGACTCCTCCTGTGGTGCTGCTTGACGGAGAGGACCCTTCTGTTATGTAGAGAATTTTTTAAGTGACAGTTTTTATTTTTGTAGCTCATGTTTTTCCCTTCTCTTTAATTTATGTAGCAAACAGTTTTATTAAGTGCCCCTTGGGCCCCAATGTGTAATATTTTGATAGCTTTTTAAATGCCTTTTTTGGGCTTCGATTTATTTATAATGCCGTAGCTTTTGATTATTTGTATGTAGCTACTTTTGCCTGGCTTGTTTAACTCGCATGTTTCGATTTGAACGAACGAAATCAGGATTGTGGGCCCTTTAGTTTAGTGTACCGTCAGTTTTTCTAAACCGTTGGTTTTAAACATTGTGCTTTCTAGTGTAAGTCTGCTTAATAAATCCGTCAATTTTTTGATCACTTCGCTTTAATGATTGTAGAAATTTTTGGCAAAATCCTATTACCTCGTGACAAGGTCATTTGCCTTATAGACTTGTCCATTTGTGGACTGATAGATTTAGTCTTTTTTAGACCGTCAGTCTAATGGCTGACGTTATTGGTTTACGCCCTCCGTCAGTCTTTTATTTAGACCGTCAATTTTGCCGTTTTGTCCATCTTGTGGACTTGATTATTTTTATATCGTCGGTTTAATTACTTGGCCTCTTTCTCAGTCCTTTAATTTGATTGTAAGTTTGAGTGCTGAGATGATTGTAGTCTTAACCATATTTAGTCTTTTAGACCGTCAGCTTGAGAGCTGAAATGATTGTGGACTTGACCAGTCTTTTAGACCGTCAGTTTAAGAGCTGAGACGATTGTGGACTTAACCACTTTTTTCGGGCTTTTGGTTAGACCGTCAGCTTGAGAGCAGAGGCGATTGTGGACTTAACCACTTTTTTCGGTCTTTTGGTTAGACCGTCAGCTTGAGAGCTGAGGCGATTGTGGACTAGACCACTTTTTTTCGGTCTTTTGGTTAGACCGTCAACTTGAGAGCTGAGGCGATTGTGGACTTAACCACTTTTTTCGGTCTTTTGGTTAGACCGTCAGCTTGAGAGCTGAGACGATTGTGGACTTAACTACTTTTTTAATTTGATGTCCATTTTATGGACTCGGTCATTTTTTAGACCGTCAGCTTGAGAGCTGAGACGATTGTGGACTTAACCACTTTTATGGTCTTTTTAGGTTTTAAGGCCGTTCGCGTTTTGTGAACTTGAACTTGTAAGTAGGTACTTCAGTAATTCTGAATAAACTCTCATTGTCGTGCATTAATATAAAAGGTAGTCTGGAAACAAAATCTGCCCATTTTGGGCTTTCAAAAACATAAGTAGAAGAAACTGCCCGTTGGGCTTATTGTAACAAATACTTAAAAAGGTAATCGATAAGTCTTAGTGTGCTTAAAAAAGTTGCTTTTCGTGTCGCCGCCCCTACTGGTAGTACTTCCGTAAGTGTTCAGCATTCCATGGATGTGGTAGCTTCCGTCCGTCCAGTGTCTCTAGATGGTAGGCGGCCTTCCTTTGCCATGCCGTAACTCGGTAGGGTCCTTCCCAATTTGGGCCGAGCTTTCCTTGGGTGGGGTCCCTAGCTGCGCCCATAACCTTTCTTAGAACGAGGTCTCCCACCTGGAAGTCTCTGTGTCTGACCCGGGAGTTGTAATGCTTGGCCATGCGGTCCTGGTACCGTGCAAGCCTTTGCTCTGCTGCCATCCTGACTTCGTCCACCAGATCAAGTTGCAGACGTATGGCCTCGTCATTCCTCTTTTCGTCATGGTTGTGCACCCTGTAGCTTGTAAGGCCGACTTCGGCTGGGATGACTGCTTCGTTCCCGTACGTTAGTCGGAATGGTGTCTCTCATGTTGGTATCCTTGCTGTTGTCCTATAGGCCCATAGTATGCTCAGTAACTCTTCAGCCCATATGTCCTTTGCCTCCTCGAGCCGGGTCTTGATAATTTTTAGCAAGGACCGGTTTGTAACTTCGACCTGTCCATTGGCTTAGGGGTGGGCGAGGGAGGAGTAGTGGTTCTGTACCCCTACCTGCGAGCAGAAGTCTCTGAAAGAGTCGTTGTCGAATTGCTTCCCGTTGTCAGAGACTAAGATTCTTAGAATGCCAAACCTGCATATGATGCATCGTCAAACGAAGCTCCGTATGTTTTTTTTCTGTAATGGTGGCCAAGGCTTCAGCTTCCACCCACTTCGTAAAGTAGTCAATGCCGACGATTAGAAACTTCAGTTGTTGTATTGCCATAGGGAACGGCCCCATGATGTCCAATCCCCACTGAGCGAACGGCCATGGTGCCGTCATCGGGGTGAGTTCTTCGGGTGGTTGTCTGATGACATTGCTGAATCTTTGGCATTTGTCGCAGGCCTTCACATAAGCCTCGGCATCCTTCTGCATTGTTGGCCAAAAGTACCCAGTTCGTACTAGCTTGTGTACTAGCGATCTTGATCCTGAGTGGTTCCCGCAGATTCCTTCGTGTACTTCTCTCATGACGTAATCTGCTTCTTCGGGACCTAAACATCGTAGGTAGGGGCGGGAGAAACCTCTCTTATACAAAACATCTCTTATCAGCACGAACCTTACTGCTTGAACCTTCAGTTTTCTTGCCGCTTCCTTCTCATTCGGCAATATGCCGTTCTTCAAGAAAGAAGTTAACGAAGTGGTCCAATCGTTTTGGGGACCGAGCTCCTGTACGTCGACAGCATTTATGAGTAGGGAGAGCTGTGTGAAGGAGAGTGTATTACTGATGGTGGCCATATGTTCGGCTGAGGCGGCTTTGGCCAAGCGGTCGGCTTGTTCGTTTTCTCCCCGGGGGATCTGCGTAATTTTGACCTCCAGCTCGTTCATCCTCCTTCTTGCTTGGTCCAGATACTTCTTCATTCTCTCGCCTTTGCATTCATACTCCCCGCTTATCTGGTTGACTATGACTTGGGAGTCACAGTAAACGATCACTTTTTCGGCTCCCGCTGCTTTTACGAGGTCAAGCCCTACTATCAGAGCTTCGTACTCCGCCTCGTTATTGGTGGTAGGGAATTCAAGACGGACCATACACTCTACCGTGTCTCCTTCGGGTGACTGTAGTACGACGCCGGCTCCGCCAGCCTGCCTGTTGAAGGATCCATCTACATGTATGCTCCATTGCGGGGATTCTTCTGCCCCCCTGTCCTCACCATTCGTGAATTCTGCTATGAAATCTGCAACGACCTGCCCCTTCACGGCGGTCCGCGGGCGATATTGGATGTCAAACTCGCTTAGTTCTATGGCCCAAAGTGCCAAGTGCCTAGCAGCTTCTGGGTTGCTCATCGCCCGTCGCAAAGGCTTATCAGTTAAGACAATCATCGTGTGGGCTTGAAAGTACGGCTTCAGTTTGCGTGCTGCCGTAACCAGTGCGAAAGCAAGTTTTTCCATAGGTGGATATCTTTCTTCAGCTCCGCGTAATGCTCGGCTAGTGTAATACACAGGTTTCTGTACTTTCTGTTCTTCTCTGATCAAGGCGGCACTGACGGCGACTGGGGAGACAGCGAGATAAAGAAAGAGTTCTTCTCCTGGTTGCGAGGGACTCAACAATGGTGGGGAAGAGAGGTAAGCTTTCAACTCCTCAAACGCTTGTTGGCATTCTGTGGTCCATTCGAAAGACCTCTTTAGCGTGCGAAAGAAGGGTAGGCATTTGTCTGTTGCCCTGGAGACGAACTTGTTTAGCGCTGCTATCTTGCCATTGAGGCTTTGTACTTCCTTCACATTCCTTGGTGGTGCCATCTCCATTATGGCCCGGATCTTGTTAGGATTGGCCTCGATGCCTCTCTGGGAAACCATGAATCCTAAGAATTTTCCTGCCGTCACCCCAAAGGCGCACTTCCCTGGATTAAGCTTCATGTTGTAAGAGCGAAGGGTGTTGAACGTTTCCCTGAGGTCTTCTAAATGATCTTCTTCCCTTCGACTTTTAACCAGCATATCATCTACATACACCTGGACGTTTCTCCCGATCTGCCGTGCGAATATCTTGTTCATAAGCCTTTAATATGTCGCGCCCGCATTTTTTAGACCAAACGGCATTACCTTTAGCAGAATAGGCCTTGGTTGGTTACGAAGGAAGTTTTTTCTTGATCATCATCGTGCATCTTGATTTGGTTGTAGCCAGAGAAAGCCTCCATGAAGCTTAACAGTTGGTGTTGAGCCGTAGAGTCTACTAGAGTGTCGACTTTCAAGAGAGGGTAGCTATCTTTAGGGCATGCCTTGTTTAGATCGGTGAAGTCTACACACATCCTCCATTTCCCGGAAGCTTTCTTGACCATCACTACGTTTGCTAGCCAGTCGGGGTAGTAGACTTCTCTAATGAAATTTGCCTCTCGTAGCTTGCAGACTTCTTCGGCTATGGCTTGATCCCGTTCTGGGGCGAAGACCCGCTTCTTCTGCCGGATGGGCGGAAAGGATGGTGATACATTCAGCCTATGCACCATGACGGAAGGGTCTATTCCTGGCATGTCCTCGTGACTCTAGGCGAATACGTCCTGATTCTCTTTAAGGAATGCTGTAAGTGTTTGCCGGATTGCGGGACTCGCAAAGGTTCCAATCCTTGTTGTCTAATCAGGTATGGAGTCGTCCAGGGGTATTTCTTCAAGCTTCTCGACTGGCTCCGTCGCGCTCCGGTGCTCTTCTATGCTCATGGTTTGGAGGTGATCATCCATTTCCATTATGGCTACGTAGCATTCGCGTGCGGCAATCTGGTTTCCACGTAGTTCTCTGACTCCGTATTCTGTTGGGAACTTGATCATTAAATGATAAGTTGAAGTTGCCGCCTTCCACGCGTTGAGGGTGGGTCACCCTAGGATAGCATTATAGGCAGACGAATGGTCAACCACGAGGAACATTACGTCCTTTGTGATTTGCTGGGGGTAGTCGCCTGCCGTCACAGCCAACGTGACCGCACCCAGCGGAAACACTTTTGCACCTCCAAAACCGACAAGTGGGGCGTTCGTTGGAACCAGTTGTTCCCTGCTGATTTTCATCTACTGGTATGCCGGGTATTACAAGATGTCTGCCGAGTTGCCATTGTCGACCAACACCCGATGCAAGTTGTAGTCCCCAACCTGTAGGCTGACAACAAGCGCGTCGTCGTGCGGGTGGTGAAGACGTCGCGCGTCTTCTTCCGAGAACTCGATAACGGGGCTTTCCCTTCGGGCTACATTTTGCACTGGACCCGTCAACTGGACGTTTTGGACCATCCAGAGGTACGTCTTCCGAGCCTTTCTAGACGGCCTGGTAGCCATCCCTCCTACAATCATTCGTATGTCACCAACGGGAGGTCTTGGACGGTCATTGTCTCGTCAGGGAGGGTGCTCTAGAGGTGCTGGATCCGCTCTTTCCTTGCTTACGAATTTCTGCAATTTCCCTTGCCTTATAAGGGCCTCGATTTGCTGCTTCAAGTCGTAACAGTCGGCTGTGTCATGGCCGTGGTCTCGGTGAAAGCGGTAGTACTTGTCTCTAGAACGCCTGTTAGGATCCCCCTTCAGCTTTCCAAGGAAGGTCAGAGCCCCTTCGTCCTTAATTTGCATTAGGACTTGATCTATCGGGGCAGTCAGCGGGGTGAAGCTTGTGAATCTCCCTCCCGGAGGTTTAGAACGCCTTTCGTCTCTTCGATCTCCCGTTCTGGGCCTCTTTCTCCCTTGGTCTGGTCTTGCATCTTCCTGCCTCTCCCTTTTTCTCGACTTCTCTTCTCGGGCCTGCAACGCATCCTCAGCATTCATATACTTAGTAGCCCTGTAGAGTACTTCCGACATGGTCTTCGGGTTGTTTTTGTATAGGGAGAACAAAAACTTGCCCTTTCGCAACCCATTTGTGAAGGCCGCTACAAGTATTTTGTCGTCGGCTTCGTCAACCGATAGCGCTTCCTTATTAAAGCGCGTTATGTAGGATCGTAACGTCTCGTCCTCTCTTTGCCTGATACTCATCAGGCATGCCGTGGACTTCTTATACCTATGTCCCCCAATGAAGTGTGTAGTGAATTGAGCGCTCAGCTCCTTGAAGGTGCTGATAGAGTTGGGCGTCAGCCGGCTGAACCATACCCTTGCGGGGCCTTTGAGTGTTGTGGGGAAGGCCCTGCACATAATCTCATCTGCTACCCCCTGAAGATGCATCAGGGTTTTGAAAATTTCTAGGTGGTCCAGAGGATCCTTCACCCCGTCATAGCTATCTATATTCGGCATGCGAAACTTGTGGGGTAGGGGGAAGGAGTTCACGGCCACAGTGAAGGGCGAGTCGGTACGGTTGACTAGATCGTCGAGATCACTGGAGACTCGTCCCTTGAGGGCGTTCATCATGACCTCCATCTGTTCCCTCATTGCCTGTATCTCGGCAGCAATATGTGGTGGAGTCGCATTCGTGAGGGATGGCATGCTCACGTGCTGCCTCTCCGGCCTGCTTGGGGCGTGGCTGCCCTCAGGTCTCTCCTGATTCCGGTTTGGAGCGCTAGTCCCTTCCTGATCTTCTGGTTGGTCATTTAGTGCTGCATCCTTCTGGCCTAGCTGTTCTTCTAAGTCGAGGTTCTGTTTGGTGAGACGCTCCACGGCGGCACTGAGGATCCGAACTTGTCTCTCGAGGGCAGTCGTGGGTGGTTCCTCTCCTTGTACATCATTAGTAGTCGCCATTAAGCGAGTGAGTACCATGCAACCCTTTAGTCCGGGAAACGATAGTGTGGCTTAATTACGAGGTTTCCCACAGACGGCGCCAACTGATGATGCCGAAAATATCAACAGTGAGTTGCACAATGCTTGTACCCTTGAAACGACACATGCACAAAGAAAAGAGGATCTAACAGAGAGCACTGGTGTGGTGCCGGCCAAATACCCCCCGAAGGTCAAGTTAGAACTTCTTTCAACTCTAGAGTGCTAGAGAGGAGTTAATTATGCGTACCTTGATTTGTAAAGGTATTGGGGCTTTTATAGTAGTAGGGGGTTGACCTTTCTTCCTTGGAGCAGAAGTCTTTTCCATATAGGAATCCTTATGAGCGTAGATTGCGGAATCCTTTCCTTATAGGAATCTATCATTGATTGTGGTGGCCAAGTAAAGGTTTTATTGGAACCGTCGACCTCTTACCCGTCGGCTTGTCTCGCTCCCTACGTCGATAAAGGGCCGTTAGCCTCTTTGAACATAATTAGCCCTTAAGCTTTTCTCGGATTTCCCTTACTGTCAACGTGTCTCTTTCCGTCGGCGTATTAGAGTCCTTAACATCCGTCGTGACTGGCCCGTCAGCCTGAGCAAAAGTTGACGGGTTAAGCCCATGGTACTCGCTATGATTCTTCCTTATCACATTTGAAGTATCACTGATGTAAGCCTGGCAATAGAACATGTTGAGGAATGTATTACAACATATACATCTTAAATATCATATTTGTAATTTTGATAAATTAAAGAACACTTACTTCTGTCATTTTATCAAGCTGAATTGCTTTGTCAGTTTCTTCAAAAGAGTCAAAAAGTTTCTTGACGGTGTAGAATTCCCATACATACTTGAGATTATAGTCATTTAGTTGTATATGGAAAACAAATTGTTTTCCTTTCAGATTTTCGGTGTAGAATTCCCATACATACTTGAGATTATAGTCATTTAGTTGTATATGGAAAACAAATTGTTTTCCTTTCAGATTTTCTATTTGCACAGGAAGGATGACTTCATCAAGCTCCTATATATAACTATATAGCAAAGAACAATTGAAGAAAAATATAGCATTCACAAACTAACTTTAGAATTTTTTTCTTAAAAAAAAATGATTATTTGATAAAATACAAATTGTACATAGAAGTTATTAAAACGTTGGAAATCTTGAGATGAAATAATTAAACCAAACATAAAACCAAGTTTGAGATAACCAAGAAACTTAAATATGCAATCATATTCCAATTTAAAATTCTCTCTACAAACATATTACCAATAAATATGCAATAAACAGTACAGAATAAAGGAAAGACTGGTAAATACCTGACTTTCCTCGTCTTGTAGTTGTATTACCAAATAAGTTAGATATCAAAATGCTAAATCCCTACCTGCAAAACTGTAAGAATCCAATTTTCAGCCAAGAATCATTAATATAAGAGAAATAGTGCAGTGCAGAAAGTTTGAAACAGTGCAGTGTAGTGCAAATTTTTCTTTTTTAATCTCCTTCATACTATCAAACAATTTGATATGAAGCTTGCATCCACAAAAAAAAAAAAAAAAATTATCAATTCCATCTTCCTCTTCTTTTGCTTAGAAATCATAATAATCTACATGCACTCTATAGACATGATATCATTAGTGTAAAATACTTACTTGAGTTATTTGACAAAATCAAAACCCAATTAAATCAAAACTTTCATGAAAAAAACCCTTTAAAGGTGCTACTTATATATATATATACATTAGTGGAAAATCCAGAAATGTAAAAAGCCAGATAGGTACAAAAAACTGATAAATTATTTACACATAAAATAAATAAATAAAGAAGGGAAAAGAAAAGAAAAGAAAAAAAAAAAACAAAGGATTGAATAAAATAGCACATCATTGCTATTAATAATGAAAATATAGATTGACATATGACACATGCTTCTTAGACAAATGATAGAAACTTAGTTGTCCATAATTAGCAAATACATGCAATTACTGATATCTGATTTATAATCAAATACACGTCACTACTATCAATAATGTCAAACAAATAGATTGACAAATGACACCCGCTTCTCAAACAAAAACAAACTTAATCCATATCATATACATGCAGTGATATCTATCATATTTCATTATTAAGATTAAGAAATCAATTGTATCCATTAGTTAAATCCACTTGGTGAACTAATTGATGGAATTGATTACAAACATCACCTTCATTACTTTCAACCATGGAAATATCCAAAATAAATATATTCCCATAAATAAAAAAACTATCACCACACACATACACAAGTTAATACAATAAGCAATATATTACCACCCCATTACACTGTACACATATATACAACAACTTCTTCATCACAAACGCAAAAAGAAAAGAAGAAAAAATCCATTGCACCATATTGAAAGACCATTATTAAGAAAAAGAATCCAAATTTGTGAATAGAACACTACAATATACTATGATATTAAAACTCCAAGCATAAAAGTAGATTTAAAATTTGAGAATGCTCTTCAAGAGTGACAATCCACATGTGCAATATAGACCACTCCAATAAAAGCAATTGATGAATTTTGAATGTTTCCTAAGTCCTATATTAGACCTTGTTACAATAGTGCAGCCAAAAAAAAAAAAAAAAAAAAAAAATTTGTACAATACTATCAACTATAACCAAAACTATCTAAATGTTGTTTTCTACAATATAAACCTATCCCACCATCAATACCAATCCCAATATCTAACATATCAATCATAAAAAATTCAAATTCAAACCCATACCAATCCCAATATCTAACATATGAATCATAAAAGAATTTCAAATACACAATCTCAAAGAATTAGAAATTAAAATTCCTTATGAATTTCGAATTTAAATCTCCAAACTAATTCAACTACAATGCAAGTTTTAGAAGCAGTAGCCACATGAACCCAAATAAAAATTCACAAACAATGTAATGAATAACTAACCTCAATGTACTCCACACTAATTTCGCTAAGTTTGTCCACCTCGCTCAATTTCCACTAAACAAATTCAAACCCATAGCTCAGTTTCCACACAAAAAAAATTCAAATTGACCATAGCTCAGTTTCCAAACAAAAACATATATTCAAATTGATTATCTAAGTGTGTGCACAAACTCAATTACAAATACAAAGAGAAGCACAGCTAAAACTACAATTCAATCAACTCTAGAATACAAAATAGGTTAGGGTAAAAAATAAACCATGAAGCTATATGCTAAAACTAATATAACTAAACTAAAATTCAAAAAAAGCTAAGAAATCCACACTAAAATTAGATGTACATAGATTACCACAGAGGAAAACGAATACCATACCTTTAACCCTGATTCGAATGGAGGAAAAGAATGAAGAAAAAGGCAATAGGAATAAACCTAGAACTTGAACAGCTGTGAAAAAAAAAAAAAAACTAATAAGAATCAACTATTTATAAGATAATAGTTATAGAGTCTTAATAGTTATAGAGTTCAAATTCAGGAAAAAAATAAAAAATAAAAATTATAGTTTCATAAGATAATACCTTTGGGTCGGTTTCGACGGGCTGGGTTGGGCGTATTTCTGACTGACATAGTAGGACCAGTTTCGATGGGCTGGGTTGGGTTTATTTCCAACCGACATAGTTGATGGGCTATGGGCTAGATGAGACCTACGGCAAATGGGGCGCCGTTTCTAGGTTGTCGAGGTTGCATGTGGGTGGTCTGAGGAAGGAGCTCGACCTCAGTTCTGAGGAAGAAGATGGGTGGTCTAAGGAAGGAGCTCGATGTTTATGGGTTTGTGGGTATGCTGGGTTATCTGTGGCCATGGGCTTGATGAGACCCACGGCAAATGGGGGGTTGTTTATGGGTTGTAGAGGTTGGATATGGGTGGTTTGCGGCAAATCAGTGGTCTAAGGAAGGAGATCGAGGCTTCGGTTTGGGGGTATGGTGATTTGATGTGAGACAAAGGGAAAGGCGGAGGCAGAGCTTACACTTTTTTTGTTTTTTCATGCTGGTAGAAGATTGAGGAAGAAGACGGAAGATGGGGATGGGCATGGGGATGGGTGACAAAAGGGAAAGGTAGAGAGCTAACAATTTTTTTTTTTTCTTTTGTACTGGTAGAAGACTGAGGAAGAAGATGGGGATGGGAGACAAGGGGAAAGGCAGAGGCAGAGCTTACATTTTTTTTGTTTTTTTCAGTGTCGGGTTTATGACTTTTTTTTTTTTTTTTTAAATTGTGTTGACATGAAAAATTGTGGGAGCTTCAAAAGTTTCAGTTATATATATATATATATAGATAGTCTAAAATAGTATTCTAAATACAATTTAGTATATAATACAACTATATTGTACAATAATATATAAAAAAAAGTTATTAATAGTTTAAAGATCAGTAAGGCAACAAATATAATTAAATAATAAATCATAAATTTTTGTCAAATTAATAATAACTTATTATATTTATATGTATTATCAATTAAAAAAAAATATATGATAAAGAAGTGATGGAAAATTTTAGACCTCTTAACACACAACCAGATTGAGTAGCCTAGTTAATTAGCCAAGTTATTACTTAGTCAAATTAAGCAATTCTAGGTTAAAACAATCAAACAATCATATCAAGAAAATATAGCAGCGGAATAATAAATAACACAAGATATGATCACTCAGGAAAACCAAACCGGTAAAAAACCTGGGGAGGATTTTACCCATCTATCCTCAAGGCAAACCTGAATTCACTATGAAAGAATCGAAGTTCATACAAAAGGACTTACAAGCACCCCGCTCGACTTCCTAATGCTATCTACCAATAGAACTTACTGACACGACCCCGTGCAAGCTCCGAATCCACGGACTCCTTCTTTCTTGAATTCTTCAATCAGCTACAAGCACCCACGCTTGATATTCTTTAAGCTTCAATGGTAGCAACCTTGTTGATCATCAAGATGTAGATAATATCTCTACCTTGAAAACCCTAAGTTTATGTGAAGGAAAGCTCTTCAAAGATCTTACAAGAGATTCATATAAACAGCAATATGAGCAACAAAGATTTAGAGAGGTTTGGGTACAAAACCCTAAAAATAAAAGGAGACACAAGAGGCACTCTAATCTCTCTCTCTCTCTCAAAGTTACAAAAATGTGGCTTAGGGTTTCCTTTATATAGTGGGAGAAGTAGATCTGAAACCCTAATCCTTAATGGGCTTAAGTTGCTGTTTGGGCTGACTTAAAATTTTGCAGACACGATTTTCGATCGATCGAGCCTGTTCTTCGATTGATCGAACCAGGCAGAATATGAAGTCTTCTTCCTGCAGCTTGTATGTTCTTGAATCTTGACTTGAATCATCTTGAGCATTGTCTAATAAAACCTATAGACTCTAAGATCTATATCTAGACAAGTTTGTGTTCACGATTTGCCAATTTTTCTAAATATTTAGAACCTAACAATCTCCCTCTTTGGCAATTCGGGACAAAACTTTCATACAGAATGAAATGCTCAAATACAAGAACAACCCAATACAATAAAATGCTCATTACAACAAATTCAACCTAACTACTATCCATCATTTGCAAGTGTAGACAGCAGCTCAATTGAATCAACCTGTATATTTCCTGAAACACTCAACAAATGCATAAACGCATGTGTGACAGAAAAACAGTAAATCAACAAATATGCAAACTAACTCTCCCCCTAAGGTAGATACATCAAAAATAATGTTAACTCCCCCTAAACATAATATTCTTGTATTTTCCACACATATTCCTACATATCAACTATTTCTCCCCCTTTTTGTCACGTATTGACAAAGACAACTCATACAAAGAGTAAACAGTCAACATACACAACAAATGATAAGAGAAAATAGAGAAGGAAGGGGACACAAAACAATTCAACTCTATAGAAAATAGAGACAGCTCCTCCTATGAACAACACAGGTTAAAAAACTTTTCTCCCCCTATCAAAAATAGGAAAAACAAAACAAGTTTTGGGAAAAACAGTTTTGGGGAAAAATAAAGGAGGTGGGGGAAAAGCAGCAGCAGCAGCAGCATCACCAACAGGATCAGGAACATCCTCACCAGCAGGACCAAAGTTAAAAACACACAAACCAAAGTTAAAAACTAAGGTGAGGATACACATGAAGAAAAAATATTCTCTCTTTCAATGCAAACATGGCACTATGTGACCCATAAACAGTTGCACGAGTAGAGAAAATATTTTCACATTGATTATCCATCATATCTCTTAAGAAAAACATTTTCTACAGTTCACACATAAGAAAAAACATATACTAGAATGTACAAAACTCAAAAATTAATCAATCAATTTTTAAATCAAGTTGAGTACCCAATTTAGCAAAGTGTATGTATGCTATGTGTGAAGAAAATGAGAGATATGACTGCAAAACTGCAAGATGGATACAAAAACAATGCAATGCATGTGAATCCTAAACACAAATGATGCATGAAAAAAAATTTTGGTCAAAAACATAGAAACTGAAAATTTTTCAGTTTCGATCGATCGAGAATCGGTCGAACATCAATCGAGTCAGGCAGACTCAAACCAAAAAATTTAATCGCAATTTCGATTGATCGAAAAACAGGTTCGATCGACCGAAAGTCTGGAAAAATCAGATTTTTGAAAAACAGAGCATTTTAATGCAGAAACTCCTTAAAGCACATTGTTTTATAAAAAAAATGCATGAGTATGAGATGAAAAGTTTTTCAAAAACACTTGAATTTAACCCAGATATTCTAAAATCAATATTTTCAATCAATTTGTCCTCAAAGCACAAACATTATACACATTTTGCATTAAAATCAAGGAACTTTTAATCTTGGATGGCCACAACAAGATCACACACAATAAAATGTACCAAGTTTAACAAAAAGTAACTTGTGTAGTGTGTGCAACTAGCAAAATCTTGAGATATATGTAAGGTGATATGTGAATAGCAATTAATCACAAAGTCTACAAAATTCATCACATAGAATTTAAAAGAGACTATCACCTAAAGAGTTATATCCTATAACTCCCACATCTCTTAGAACAAAAGCTTGCAATCATGTAAGTTTCTTGTATTTAGCCTCTTAATTATGTGAATTTGGCATCAAGCCTAATAGTACACACCATTTTTAATTAAGTGAATTGGCATCAAGCCTAATAGTACACACCAATTTTAAGCATTAAGCAATCAAGTTGAGGCTACACCTTATGTTCTTTTTGTGCATGTGCTACACTTTCTCGAGCACAAAATCTTATGATATGCACTAAGGTGTTCATGATTGGCTAGTGAACAGTAGTGAGATGGTTATTTATGCCTTTCTCAAAAGGATCAAGTCCGACAGTCAAATAACATGTGACTTCAAGATTAAGACAAAGTGATAAACATCATAAACATCTTTCCCACACAACATGCACTACAAAGTTTCAACTAGTAAAGTACAATAATTAAGCTCATCCGAGCTAAACAAGGTACATAAACTTGTTATGTAAAGATAAGGTGGCCAACCTTGATTTCAAATCCATGATATGAAATACAAAACACAAAAATCTTTTTGGTTTAAAAAATTTTATGACCAAAAACAGAAAGCACACATTATGCTAAATGAATAATGCAAATGCAATGCATGACAATGTTTAACTAAGCTATAGATGGTACACAAACAAGAAATATCAATTTCTTAATTAACCTATGAGTACATGTACAAACTAGTACATACTCACACAAAATCAGAAATAGCTTAGCATACTATTCAAGTTTCTCCACAATGTCAAGCATGTTTTAAATCAAGAGAGAGATATCATAACCCATGTAATCCTCAAGAACAATAAAACAAGACACAAAATAAAATATTTTTGTCTTTTTGAAAATTTTCAATGTTTTTGGATTTTTTTTTTTAATAAAAACAACCTAAAAAAAAAACAAAACAACCAAAAACAAAACATGTCCACAAATAATTGAAAGAATTAAATCAAGGACAAGTTAGCAACACTCACCTTGGAGAATCTTTTCTCACCCATCTAGCACGAGTCTTCGACTTTGTAGGTGAAAATCCATGTGAAACAGAGTGTATTTGAGGAATTACACCAATCTTCTAAGAAAGACTAAAATCCTGCAAATTCCTTTCATAAGCCAACAAGCTCAAATTTTTCAAAAGCATATGAAATAATTTATTTGAACCTATGGCAGGAGAAATATCATCACATATCCTAGATTGAAACATAGAATGCGTAAATTTCAATTTATGACAATTAGGACGAATGTGACCACGAACACCACAAAAGTGGCAAACAGGAACAAATTTAGGAACATCAGTATTCCTAACAGCAAATTTAGTCTCAGATTTTGGTTTTTGCCTCAACAAAGAACAGTTTGGTCTAATATGACCAACAACACCACAAAGGTGACAGGTAGGCACAAAAACAGATTTATCATGCTCTCTAATAGTAGTTTTAGACATAGGTTTAGACATAGGTTTAGAAACTTCAGCGTCTACATCAGAACTTTTACCTTTGTCTAACCTAGAAAAATAAGCACCTTTTTTATTATTCCTCTTGAAAGGAGGGATATAAACTTTCTCAGTTTTAGGCTTAAGAGAAACAGAAACACTTTTGTTATCAACAACAGGCTTGGTACTAGTCAAATTTTCAATTTAATTTTAGATTCAACTAACTCTTGTTCCAAGCTTTTCATCTTCTTATCTTGAGAGGAAATTTGATTTCTCAAAAATTCATTCTTTTTATTAGACTCATCTAATATCACAATCCAATCCTCTTTTTCAAGATTAGCCAATTTTAACTCTTCTTTAAATTTCTTAGAAATTTTCAAAGATTTAGATAATTCCTTACGAAGAGTTTCAAAAGCATCAAAAAAATCAACAGAAACAATAGTGTCATTTTTATTCAAAACATCACAGGCATCAATAAAATCAGCAGAAGCATGAGCAGAAAGACACTTCAAATTATCCATAATAACAGGGGTCAAGGATCAGCTCAGAGATCAAAAGATCAACAACAGAAGAGCTACCTGCTCTAATACCACTTGATGGAAAATTTTAGACCCCTTAACACACAACCAGATTGAGTAGCCTAGTTAATTAGCCAAGTTGTTACTTAGTCAAATTAAGCAATTCTAGGTTAAAACAATCAAATAATCATATCAAGAAAATATAGCAGCGGAATAATAAATAACACAAGATATGATCACCTAGGAAAACCAAACCGGTAAAAAACCTGGGGAGGATTTTACCCACCTATCCTCAAGGCAAACCTGAATTCACTATGAAAGAATCGAAGTTCATACAAAAGGACTTACAAGCTCCCCGCTCGACTTCCTAATGCTACCTACCAATAGAACTTACTGACACGACCCTGTGCAAGCTCCGAATCCACGGACTCCTTCTTTCTTGAATTCTTCAATCAGCTACAAGCACCCACGCTTGATATTCTTTAAGCTTCAATGGTAGCAACCTTGTTGATCATCAAGATGTAGATAATATCTCTACCTTGAAAACCCTAAGTTTATGTGAAGGAAAGCTCCTCAAAAATCTCACAAGAGATTCATATAAACAGCAAAATGAGCAACAAAGATTTAGAGAGGTTTGGGTACAAAACCCTAAAAATAAAAGGAGGCACAAGAGGCACTCTAATCTCTCTCTCTCAAAGCTACAAAAATGTGGCTTAGGGTTTCCTTTATATAGTGGGAGAAGTACATCTGAAACCCTAATCCTTAATGGGCTTAAGCTGCTGTTTGGGTTGACTTAAAATTTTGTAGATACGATTTTCGATTGATCGAGCCTGTTCTTTGATTGATCGAACCAGGCAGAATATGAAGTCTTCTTCCTGCAGCTTGTATGTTCTTGAATCTTGACTTGAAGCATCTTGAGCATTGTCTAATAAAACCTATAGACTCTAAGATCTATATCTAGACAAGTTTGTGTTCATGATTTGCCAATTTTTCTAAACATTTAGAACCTAACAAGAAGAATACTAACACACCCAAGAGTAGAACTAGGAGTAATGTGAAACAAAGAAAAAAAATAGTAACTAATATAAGTTTTTGCTTTTGAAGTGTATGGCTTCTTTTTAGAATCATGTATGGCTTTTTAATCATACATGTGATCGCTCTCTTGGAATTTGAACAAGCACTAAAAAACTTCTTGGAATTGAAAATTTATAGAGTATTTATCAAACAATTTGATCAAATAAAGAGAAAAACTAAGAAAATACAGAAGAGAGAAAGAGAGATAAAGAGAATGGGAAAAAATCACAAATGTAAAGTAAAGTAAGTCAGAATCCTGCGAAGAACATACATATATATTTTTAACAAAGGAGCAAAAATGAAACTTTTTTTTTTAGTAATATTCAATACCCAATACTTTCACAAAAAATTTATAACAAAATCTAGGTGGTAAGTTGTTAGTGGTAGGTAAAAAGTGATATCAATTATGGGTCCAAATAAAAACTAGTTATAACTTGTCATATAGTATTTATTGTAAAAATATTGTGAAATTATCATTAAGATAATCATATTCAAATTTATTTTAGTTGGGTTAAAATAAAATTTAGGGTCAGAGTGTTCAAATTTTTATTTTAGAGGGGTCAAGACAAAAGTCAAAAGAAAAAAAAAATTATACATATAAAAAAAAAATTGACAAGTCAGGGGGTTCATTTGAACCCCCTAGCTTGAACACAACGTCGCCCCTGGAAACCAATGGAACTTTTCCTGTTATTGACATTGTTGTTGATGTAGTGTTTAAGCTAAAGCCTAGCCTTAATCCCAGTAGAAATCTTGAAAAAAGATGTTGAAATTGAAAAAATTATAAGTGGAGTAAGGGATTTAATTTTCCCCCAATCTAACTCACATGAGAACAGAAGTTTGTTCTTTTTTTTTTTTTTTTTTTTAAATAGTATGAAGTGGTTGTACTGTTGGCCATTGAAGTGGCAGAAAAAATATTCAATTATTAGTAAGTTAGACATGTAAGATATTTCCATCCAAGACATAATGGCAGGAATCAAATTGACACAATACTAAAAGGTTAGGGATAAAATTGACACAATTGAAAGGTCAGGGTGTTAGGATTAGTGCCCTTAAATCCTATTGTATGATGTTATGTATGACATTATATATGACTTAATGTTGTAATTAATAAAATTGTTTTATTATTATCTAGAATAATGGTAATATGAATATTTGGACATTATTATATAGTCCATGAGATGCATAGTATGTGATTTATGTAATTTAATTACAGAAAACATAAATCACAAGTTCTTTATAAACTCAGAATTTTAGTTCATAGTCGGTAATGAATTTGAGAATTTCATCTGCGGAAACTATAACATATCAACTAAGATGATTTGTCTTAATCATGGAAGTGGAGACTTCTAATTGATATGTTGATATTTTTTATGAGTTAAGACATATTAAACTAGACCGCTGTGAGATTTATTATTTTCCTAACTACTGTCAAATGAATAATAAATCTCACGACTTCTATTTACATGAACTCTTAATCTTGAGAGAATAATGGATTTGATCATAAAGTGTAGGTTGTTTTAATATATCAAGAGTGAGATCTAAGGCCACGATCAAAACCTCAGTATTCTAGTTGTATGTTGATCATGGAAATGAAGACTTCTAGTTGATATATTGATATGTTTTAAGAGTTAAGATATATTGAACTAAACCGCTGTGAGATTTATTATTCTCCTAATGATTGTCAAATGAATAATAAATCTCATGACTTATATTTATATGAACTCTTAATCATAAATGAATAATGGATTTGATTATGAAGTGTAAGTTGTTTTGATATATCAGAAGTGAGATCTAAAGTCACTATCAAAACCTCAGTATGTTAGGTAGCCACATTTAGTGTTGATGGAACATATATTCTCAAGATGAAATTCATAATTTCTTAATGTAAATATAAAATGTTCCATTGAGATAAGTTTAATGGGTTTGGTTATTCAGAGTGTTAAGCCTAACCACTTTAGTAAGGAGTTACTAAAGTATATATTTATGAAATTGGATTTCATAAATATATGATGAATAACTTAAAGGATTAAATCGGGTACTCAAGGATTAAGATGTCGTAATTTTCAAAGTGGCAGTCTACATTCATGACTTTATATTACTACGAATATTTTATGAAGGAGTTGCATGTACAATAAAGTCTTGCGATATAATTTATTAATAAGGCTTAGAGTGCAATTATATTTATATCTTTGTACTTGTCAATAGTTGATAGAAAAGCCCAAAGATCATTGGAGCTAGTGTCTTATTTGTTCTCTTTTGGTCCCACTCCAAGCCACATACTAAAACCCAATTGGAATGACCCAAAAAATTAGCCTGATTAGATAGTTATAAGGAGAGAAACATACAGAATTTTTTAAGAGAATGAAATGGTTTGTATGTGAGTGTTGGACACTCTCTTATTCTCCCTTGAACACACACATATAAACTAATTGATAGATCACTCTTCTTAGGCACAAGTGGAATTGGAGTGAAGATTAAGAGTGTTTCACAGTACTTCTAATATTTGGTTTTGAATTTCACCGCACCAAGGTACACTTGCTTGTTCTTATAATCTGAAATTTATATAGTACATGTTACCAATTGCGAATGAAGTAGGTCTGTTATTTTTTTGCTGCATATGTTTTATATGCAATACAAACATGTATTTTTTAATACAGAAATCAAATTGAAATATGATGTAAAAGATAGGGACCAATTATGTAATTTACCCAAAAAAATATGATACAATTAAAGCAATAAGAAAAGGTTTTAAGTGATGTGGGAAACTTACTGAACTTTTTCTAACTAAAAAAAAAAAAAAAAAAAACTTATCTAATTTTTGGATGAACTCACACGCTCACATGTATAAAGCTTTTAATTTTTTTTTTTTTTTTTTTAATTTTTAGATTCCACGTGAATAAAGATTAGAAAATTGTTTCTCAAGGGAAAAAAAATCAAAATTAGACAGTTATCATTTTTGTTTTGTGTGTTTTATTTTTTATTTAAGATAAAGTAGCAATTGATAATAAATAAGTTGTTTGTTCGGTGTAGCCGTTTAATGCAATGATGATTTCGAACTTCAACTTTTATTATATAGTATATGATGTTAAAGTATTCCTTGGAAGCTCTTTTGTCCACACTGAAAAGTTGTTAACAAAGTGAGAAACTTGAGCAAAAGCATGAGCTACTTGATTACACACGCCACAAGACAAAAAGAAAACTAAAAAAATTTTGTAATGACCTATTTGGATTGAGAGGGGAGGGAGAGAGAGTAGAGGGGAGTGGAGTAAAGTAGAGTTGTCTGAAAATATACTAATTTTGGACCAATTCTTATCTACTCCACTCTATTCCCCCTCCTTCTCCTTCAATCTAAACAAACCATAAATGACGTATAAGGACAGGGTTAGCACTTTGACACTGTAGAGTCTAAATGAGCTGCTGGGAGTTGCCTTCAAAATCCACACTATGAATACCAAGTACTTGAGCAAAGACCACAGCGTGTCGAGTTGCCAATGCTTCGATTTCTTCTAGAGAAAAGTAACCAACAAGCTTCTCACTATAAGAGATGTGATAATCAAACCATCTACATCTTAAACAAGAGATGGTATCTTATGCGTCGGGTGCATGAGACCAGTGTCTCACTGACAATTGGGTTCCACACCTGTGGGACCCTCCTATTAGTAAGACAATAATCTCATGCGCATGGCACATATGCTATTTTTCCCTAGAACAACTACTCCAATATCATAAGTAGTAGTTTCCAAAAAGACTACTCTGCCATAGAGATCAAACTGTGGACGAATCCATGGAATTTGATAATTTTAGGTATGCATAATTCGATTTCCCAAGTTATGAGTTTTGAGTAGCGTATAAATATATAATTCCACCCTACAAATTAAAAATTCTAGCTTATCCCTCGAAGTATTACTCTCATATTAGTGAAAAAAATTTTAATAGAATAGTTTTATTTATTGGGTCATGCTAATGAGTGCCCTAAGAGCACTCGTTAATAATCCATTTTAGAAAAGTTTTGATACCACTTTTATAGGAAATGAAAAAAAACTGTCAAAATATTAATTACTTTTTTTCATTGATCTTGTCCAATTTTTTACATACACGCTACATGTCTCTCGAATGAAGGCTCTAGAAAGTAGAAAGCACTCTCACACTACACTAATGTATTTGTACATCATCATGACTTCATGAGTTTCCAAATTAAAAAATAAACAAAAGTTTGCACAAATCCATGCACAACAAAGTGACAAGTCTTAACAGTGATTCGAATTAGCTCAACTAATTAAAATTTTTAATTGCCGAGTAAGTATCAATTATTGTCTTATCATCTATACTATTACTATTATTTAAAAAGATTTTCCTATTTGGGATGGACTTTTCCTGTTTGGGATGGATAATTTTGTGATTTAAAAATATCCCTACATCCTAAGTTTAAGGAGTGATAAATTTTGGAGAGAACTTGGCAAAAATACATTTCTAACTCCATGAGTCTACAAAAAAGGACTATTATGTATTCAAAGACTTGAATTGCTCCAACTCCCAATACTCCTTCATTCACTCAAAATTCTAAGCCCATGTTTTTTTCCCGCTTTATCCCAACTAATTTGACCTTTTTTTTTTTTTTCTCTTTTTGAATTTGCAGTTTACTTACTCCTAATCTCACATTTGATGTTTTTTTTTTTTGGTTTTGTTTTTTTTTTTGTTTTTGTTTTTCTTCTTATCTCTTCTTCTATATTTTGAATAAAAAAAAAAATCATACTATAAAACTATTACTATAACTTCTTATCCATAAATTTAGGCACTACTACATATTTTTATTTATTTATTTATTTATTTTGAATTGCAACCAAAGTGTAAAAAAAAACACATAAATAAATGTCTTCTCTTCCCCTCTCCCTCTTTCTCTTTAAAATATAAGTTGAGGTAATTTTCGTAATACTTGATTTTTTTTTTTTTTTTTTTAACTCACATGTTTGTATGTCTTTTTTATTCTCTTCTCCACTAGAATTTATTTATATTTCAAATAGTCATTTTGTATATAAAAGTACATAGATAAGACAACCGATGCAATATTAAAGTACAAATAATTATTGAAATGCCCATGATAATAAAGAGCCATCCTCAGATAGTGTTGCCTTAATGGCCAATACTTACTCTTATCATTTCACTAAAAACACAATATAACAAAAATAAATGGTAGCTTAGGTGATCCGAGTCAGCAACGTTTCAGACTCATCCAATACTGACATGTTGCGTGAAAGTGACATGTGGCTTACATGAAGAAGTGTCATGGCTTCTATATAGAGCCACTAACCCCTTCCCAAACAAACTCAAGGAGTTCCACCTTTTACGAACTCTTCTCTCCATCTAAAATTTTGGTTCCATTTTTGTTTTTTGGTTCATCTTTTGGTACTTAGTTTATAAGCTCAAGAGTAGCACTTCTGTTTGGAATTTGTTCTTGGAAAAATGAAAGACAGCACGGGAAACCCATTGCTTATCAAATCTTTGAACCACATCTCACTTGTTTGTAGATCAGTTGAGGAGTCCATAGATTTCTATCAGAATGTTCTTGGGTTTGTCCCTATCAGGAGGCCCGGCTCTTTTGATTTTGACGGTGCATGGTAATTAATTCATTTCACGCACAAGAAATCAAAATGAAAAGAGTTTAATTTAGATGAAAAAAATTAATGGGAATCTATATATATCACTGTCCCTTTTCATTCTTGGTTTCATTAAAGTTTCTTGATAATTTTCTTTATTGGGTTTTAATAATCTGTGTGTGTTTGTTCTGTATATGTAGGCTGTTTGGGCACGGGATGGGAATCCATTTATTGCAATCAGAGGACCCAGAGAGCATGCCCAAGAAGACTGAAATTAATCCAAAGGATAATCATATCTCTTTCCAGGTAACTTTGGATCTACGTACTGTGTCTGTGTGTGTGTTTGGTATACGGTTTAATTTGGAGTTCTTAACAAATTCTATGGCAGCGTTTTGGTTCCGCTAAATTTTGTGATCCATTGATCACTCTGCTAACAGGACCGTGAATAAAATATATATATTTTTTTTTTTTCCTTTTTAATTTCCTTCTTAGAAAAAGGATTTTGAGTTTGTTGGTTTGATTTGATATTATTATACTGAGAAAGTTGAATCATTTGAGCTATTTTATTTAATTATAATAATTTTTTTAGTTTATTATTTGCAATTTGTTCCTATCAGTATCAGTTATGTTATTTATTTATTCTTAAATTAATGAGCTTCTTCTTATGGAGATATTAATCATATTATAATTCTCCTTGTTACTAGTATGTAACTATGTATCAATGATATTAAGAATATATTATTTGTTTTTTTTTTTTTTTTTAACACTATATAATATATATGTAGCTGTAACTCAGAATCAGAACGGAAATATTCTATTTCAATATATACAAAACCAAAATGGGGACTGAAACTGAACGGATAACTTTGATTTTATTTTAATAAATTTTTTTTTTTTGCTATGAAGTTGCTGCTCAGATTATTTAAATAGTTCATGCAAAAATACAATTGAGTAATTAAAGGGGAAAAAACTAAACAAAGAAGTGATACCAAAAAAAAAAAAAAAAAAAAAACAATTCAGGCATTATTTTCTTTTGGATGAATGCAGAGAGAAAAGGATGACCCTCGCCCAGCTTTTGGGGAAATTTTAGGTAAGTTTTTTTAGCTTTAAGAAGTAATTTTGAGGGTGAATTGGATTAAATTTCGTTCTGCAAATTTATTTTGCAATTTCTTTGAGTTGTATCTTAATATTTATTGCTTGTACTTTCTTACATTCTGAATCTCTGTTACAAACCAACCAACCTATGGTCAAATTGCTGATAGTTGAAGCATTGGCAGGCGCCCTTAAAATATTAACCTATCATTGGAGTTCTAAGACTAGTGGTTGTGAGATTTCATTTTAGACCACATGAATTGGGGAAGTATTATATATAAGAAAGAAAAAAGGAATAAAGATTTTCTTTTTACCTCAAAACAGAGCCTGAGTTATATATTCCTATGATACAATGCAAGATACATATCTTAAGCCTGGCCCAAACCTAAGGTGTTTCGGTCCTTCACGTGATCCTTGACCTATCCTATGGAGAAAATCAAAGGAAAAACAATATGATGTTATTTCGGAAGAGCATGATTATTGAAATACGGTAGAATGGTTGGTAAAGATTAGTTGATACGGGAATGCACTGGCAGTATATAAGAAAGTTGCAGCTAAATTTAGTCTTAGCGTTCGGGTTTGGCTATTGATTATAAGTTAATTTTTTTACTTTAATTATTTATTGTTTGTGATTGTTACACTACTTTTTATCTCATTTTTATTTCAAATAATATAAAATTTTAAACTTTAAAAAAAAAATTAAGTTTTAAATTTTTATTTTACATTATGCAAATAAATTATCGAAAATAAATAAATAAAAAAATTCTCAAACATACATGTTCCATACATGCTATAGATACATGTTATGTACAAAACTCCCCTCTTGGATTTTTCATTACACTAAAAAAACTCTGGGTTTCAAGTATAAATAACACTCAGAGTCTCTATAAGATATAATATAATTATTTGTTTTATACGTAAACTAATAATATAGAAAAGATTAAGTATTACATTCAAATCTTTAAAGGGTCTTGTATAAAACTTTTTTTATTTATTTTTAAATGTGATATACTGATATGTGATATGTGATGTGACGTGACTATTTATATGTTTATTTGTACGAATCTTTTATAGTGGCGTACATTAATTATTCTACAAATACAACAAATTTTATTAATATAAGGTGATTTATTTATTTTTAAATGATTAGTTATATTGATGTGATGTGAAGTGATGTCACTACTTATATGATATATTGTGGATGTTGGTTGATTGTGCATCCTCACATCCTAGATTAATTTATGATAGAATAGAGCACTATATTTTTACAATACTCTAATAGTGAAAAAAATGATGTAACTATTTTATGTGATATATTGTCAATATTAGTTGATTGAGCATCCTCACATTCTAGATTAGTTTATGATAAAGAGTTACGTGTATTGCATTTTCACAACACTTTAATAAAAAAATTTAGGTTATAAATTATTATTAGTTTTAATTTAAACTCATTACTAAAACTACTTTTTTATTCACTAATAACAATGTGTTACTTAAAATTAGTTGTGAAAATATTGTGAACATATTATTTCTCTTAATTTAATTAGGACAATCTAATGATCATGTTATTTGCAACGAAATTGTAATATAATTTATAACAGTAACTATAACAGTTTTGATGATAAAAGTTACAAAAATTTGCATGATGGGCAGTGTGAGAGCATGGGTGCAGTTGAGAAGAAGCTGAAGGAAATGGAGATTTCTTACGTGCGATCAATGGTGGAGGAAGGTGGGATTCATGTTGATCAACTCTTCTTCCATGACCCTGATGGCTTCATGGTGGAGATATGTGATTGTGACAACCTCCCCGTGATTCCATTAGCGGGCGAGGTGGCTCGATCTTGCTCGCGCCTAAACCTTCCGATGGCGCAGCATCAGCAGCAGATCCGAGTGATTCAACAATAAGAAACAAGATTTGTTAGGTGGACTTGTTGACAATAAAAATCATGAGAACTGCTTGCTTGTTTTTATTTGTGTATCATTTTCTATTTGCTTAAGTTTTGTAATAAGACAATATTTGACAGTGAGAACTCATACAAAGTGAGGACTCGGGTTTGTTTAAAAACTTTTAAAATTGGAATCTATTGATCTGTCTTGCCTTTTTAAATCTCAAAACTATCGTTTTCTGATTTATTGCCAATTCCATGTTGTTGAAAACACCTAATTTAGTTTATAAATTCAACTAAATTTAAGTGGGTCAGTGACATCGTACTATAGTAGTATAGCACGGGCCGTGATGCTTCACAAACAGAAAATGGTTCATATACTTTTTAAAAACATTCTTCCGTCTTTTTGTGTGTTAAATATATTTAGCATTCTTAAAAAAAAAAAAGTTTCTGTGTTTTATGCTTATTTTATAGAGATGAAAGAAGGTTTTTCTTTTTTTCTTTTATATATATATATAAAGAAGTCCCAATTTTGGTTAGGTTTTTGAGCTACCAATCAAGGATATTCTAGATATTTCAAAAATCTTATAGATTGATAGTGTGGTGGGTTGAATTCATCACTTGAATACTGGAGAAGATTTATCTCCAAACTAATTTGGAAGGAAACTCTTTTAATTCTTTCTATATATGTTTTTTATTGAATGTGAATTTTAAAAAGAACAATAGTTAGATTGCATTTTTTTTTTTTTTTTGTTCTTAACGTACATATTAAATTTCATTCAAATAAAATGTTATACACTATTTGATCAATAAACTTATTTTTTATGCATTATATTTTATCACAAAAACTTGAAATTTAAACATGTTATTAACGATATATCTATTGATTTTTAATCTTCTTAAAATTTTGCAAGCATGAAAGATAAAAGTATATAATTCAATGGTTAAATTTTTAAAATTTAGAATTAATAAAAAGATATAAGAGGAGTTTTAGTTTGGAAAGAAATCTTTTTCATAACCGTGTTAGAGATGAAAAAGACGTGTGGAAATCTGATTTAGGCTTATTTCTTTTGGAGGAAAGAGACCTCTAGTATTGCATTAAAAAAAAAAAAAAATACAAAAAACATTAAAAAAAAGAGAGACCTATCGTGGACGTGATCTATAAAAAAGAAGTATTCTAATTCAAAGCTGATGTTTTTGTTCAGTTTAATGCTTATATTTCAGAACGAGCTACACGTTACTCGTCCCACCCACCAGTGCTATGAAAATTTAGATGCTAACGTTTGAAAGTGACATTCTGTTTTACTACAAGGTGAGCTCTAATTTTTCCAAAACAGCAACGAAAATTGATTGGACAATTTAGACATGTAACACTATTTACAAGCTCGTTTTCATAATCGTCACTCGCTTGCCTTTTTTTATGGGGACCTACATGCAAAAGACAAGGGGAAAACATAAAATTGTCCCAAGACTTTTCAGAATAGTAAAGCACTAAAAAACTAGAGTTGCATAAAGTTTATGACCACTTGGAATTAACGGGGGTTCATTTAGTCTTAGAGCTTTTCATCTTTAATTAATGGAATGACCTAACCATTAATCAACCATTTCTCCTTCTCGTGAAATTAAAAAAAAAAATGTGACCCTTTACCACTATTTGGTTTCATCTTTAATTAATGGAATGACCTAACCATTAACTAACCATTTCTCCTTCTCGTGGAATTAATAAAAAGGTGACCTTTTATCACTATTTGGTCACTAGAGGACATTGCGAAAATACCTTCTTCTTTCTTTTTCTTTTTCTTTTTTTATTATTTTTTTATTATAATATATATAACATCTTTCTTTTTACTAAGCGTCCGTTTGGATTGAGCGTTTTGCCCAATCCATGCGTGTGCATTTTTTTAGTAGGTTCCATAAGTATTGTTTACGGATCTACAAAAGTTAGCAAAACACATATTTCTAGGTAAATTTGGATCCCACGCACTATTCACACATTTAAAAATTATTTTGCTACGGTGTTTTTAGCAATAAGGAGTTGTTTGGATTTCTTGATTTCCATCACCCATCACCCATAACCCAAAATCAGTGGACCCCACAGGCAAATGCTTGTTTGGACTTCCTAACTTAGTGATATACCCATCACTCAAATCTCTGGATTTTGAGTGATGAGAGAGTGAATTCAGAAATAACTTTTTGGAGTTTCTGAAAATAGAAACATGAGTAACAATGGCATTTTGTGTAATTTTTAGCAAGTATTGGGGCCCACAGTCAGACAATGTCACCTCAGTTTTCAAACTCCATGTGCCAGCACTGTGCTACCAATGGCTCTAATGACCCAATTAAACAAAACACCTACCACAGTTATCACACACATCACTTTCACAGCCAGACAATGGGGCCAGCGTTTTGAGGGTTTTGTAATTGAAATCCACGACCGGGTTAAGGTGCCAAACAAGGATTGGTGATTTTTGGGATATTCTGAGTGATGGGAAATGAGTGATGGAGTGATAAGTGAGGAGTGATGATATTTGAGTGATGAGTGAGGAGTTATAGATTTTTTGGATCCAAATAGGGCCTAAGTTTTTAGTTTTCAGCAAATAAGCAGTATCTAAATATATCCTAAAGCCACCGGGAATGATTGCAAGAATCTTTATTCAATTCTAACTGAATATTGTAAGGTTAAAGGGTACTCACGTTACGAGTACACACTACACACACAAATCTAAAGTGTGTTCTTGCCAAACATACCTCAAAATAATAGGCACTTTTAAATGTTCCCCATATAATTAACTTTAGAAAATGCTTGAGTTCCTCTTTTCCAAATATATATAACAAGATTATTATTATTATTATTATTATTATTATTATTATTATTATTATCTGGTTAAAATCATAAGAAACATCGAGGGCTGGCAATAACTCTTGTCAATGGTAGGACAAGTCACATATCAAGTTAGATTCAAGCATATCCCTTTTAAGACCAAAATGACAACAGGGACTTGATATATTTGCCATAGTAGATGAATAATTTAGCTATTTTGACAAACTTTGGTTGCGATTTTGGACCAATCCCAACATGGCTTGGGCTAAACTGCTGAAAGCAAGATGTTTCCCTTAGTTTTCCTTTCTAGATAGGGTAATGGGCACAAATAAGGGTAGCCGGCAGCCCTCCTTACTTGCAAATCCTTGCTCAAGTAAGGTTTGAAATGGAAAGTGGGCATAGGGATCTCAATTCCTTTTGGAATTATGAGCTGGTTTGTTTAAGACACTACGAAAACCTTAGAAAATGGCCTTTGTAAAAAAACTAGACTCCCTTGCGTATTTGAAACGGCATTTTATGTTTTTTTAATATCGCAAAATTGATTTAAAAATGTGTGTTTAGGTTGCATAGACACCTAAACAAACGCACCCTATAATTGATTGGTCAAATTTACTTTCACATTTAGACTTTTAAGACCTTCCAACCCCTTTATCTTTTCACATTTATGGTGGATATCATCATAAATTTAATTATTGTGATCTACCATGAATATGAGAGGAGAGAACACCATGTCATCACACTCCAAAAGTATCTAATAATTACTTCAGTTATAAATTTATATATATATATATATATAAGTAAAAAATATTTTAAGAACAAGTATATAACAACAATTTAAAAAAAAAAAAAAAAAAATCAATAGATAAGGGAGGGTTGATTTGAAGATTTGAACTTGGATGTTAAGTTGGAAATATCATCAAGTGCCAATTGAACTACAAACCACTTCTAACAATTGGGGTTGGTTCCCATTTCATTATTTTTATTCAAATTATCATTTTCATAGTTCTTCTCAATTATGTTCTATTTTGGTCAGCCAGAACTAGTTGCCGTGAGACTTACATTGTTTCAACCAATACAAATTGTATAGATGCACTATCATCATTTGTTTTTTTTAGTTCAAATTTGGTAAGGATGGGGTGTAAAATTCATATTTTACACCATCCAATAAGGGATTGTTACATCCGCATTTTACTTAAAATTCAATACATTCTACCATACCTAATAATATTTCAACAAACTTTCAATTTTGTTAGATTTATATATGGGTATTAGAATATATATATATATATATATATTATACAAGATAGAAGTTCTACTCTAATCTAATTTAAGTGTATATGTGTGTGAAACTCTCTTCTGGAGACTTGAACCTCCGGCCCTTAACCCCCCCCCCCTCCCCACACCTCTCAAGCACTTATACTTGTGGAGTGATTATCGTACCAAGAGTGTGCAGTGGTTATATGGGTATTAGAATTGATTGGGTGTGGTTGTGTTTATTCTTAAATATGTGATAAGATGATGTAGCATGTTGGAATTATAAGGGTAAAACATGAGTTTTACATCGCATCCTTATAGAATTTAATCTTTTTTTTTTTTTTTTTTCATTTTCCTTTTGATGGTTAGTGTTTACTTAATGCTATTGGTGTCAAAAAATTTTGACTTTAAAATTTAATCAGTTACTTTTCAAAAGCGTAGAATTTGATAGGCCAAAAACGAATCGACCTCTTGTGATAAATTAACCAATTAATTTTGCCAAGTGAATTAATTAAGTTAGTTAACATGCAAATGCGTGGCAGCACAAACAAATCATCAATAAACTAATTATACAGCGGAAAATAAATAACACGGTGATTTGTTTACAAATGGGGAAAACCTGACGGCAAAAACTCCACTAGGTGATTTTCAGGTCACTACTCTCGAAACTCCACTATTATTACAACAAGCGGTTACAAGTAAAGGAATCCCAAGTATCTTACCAACCTATAGTTGAACCCTTACACCAATACCCAATTGGACTTGTTCTGTAGTGACAATTTCCCCCTTTTGATGCACAGCTCCCAAGTACATGACTAACCAATTGCGCGAATCCCAGTACGCGACTTCAATCACCAACTAGAAAGAGTTGTTGGCTGCAAAATTCTTCAATTCATCCACGATGAAAATTAAGAAGATGCTTGGTCACAAAACCAAAAGGTGCACATACACAGCAACTTCTTTAGAAGAGATGAACTAGGTCAAAACTTTGTCTCTAGTCACAATTTGCTTGAACAGAGTTTGCTCAATGCTTGTGCAACTTGTGAACACTTTGATGGCCCTTAAAACAATCATTTTATATGTCTAGGGTTAGAAGAAAAGAAGGCCCAAAGGAATCAAATCAGAAATTCTGATTTTATAAACCTCAACAGATAGAAGCTGTTGAGCATCTATCGAGATAGCTGTCGAGCCACAGGCAAAACAGCTTCCTTAAATCTCGACACATGCTAGCTGTTGAGCTATAGTAACTTTGCACTTTCAACTTGTTTTCTTGGACAGACTTGAAGGCTTCAATACTTGATCTTGAAACATAGTTTCTTGAAGTATTTCAACACATCCTAGATCTACCAAATTACAAGTAAAGTGCATTTTGTCAAAGGATTTGCCAATTACATAAAATAGTGACATATGTTTCTAACAAGCAAATTACATATGTCCTAACAATCTCCCCCTTCGGCAATCCGTGACAAAACCACAACAAACAAATGAACATATGAAAGAAGTCATAAATCACTCAACTCATATTCACTTGTTGAATATAATAAAATCTATCCTAACACAAACTCTTAAAAAACTTTATAAGAAGAGAGTTTATGGCAAGTAAACTTTGACAACCTGTATTTTTGAGACACTTTAAACAAAACTCATTAAGGCATCTTTTTGTGAAATAAAAATAATAGATTACATACAAGTATAAGAAGCATGTGTACAAAGAGAGAAAAGAAACAACACATGTAAGGTAGATGAAAGAAATATACATCAACATATAAGGAAGATAAGTACAATGTATGTAAAAATGATCACAAGATCCAATGTACAAGAGCAGTGTATCTATAAAAGAAAGAAAAGAAAAGATACATCATATCCTCATTACATCCCTCAAGTATCAACACTCTCCCTAAAAAAATGTCCTATACTAACTCTCCCCCTAAGATGACTACTCTCATATCCCAAAATTACTCCAATTTTTTGTCACGAGTGACAAAGGGTAGAGTGTCAAGTAGACATCTCATCAGTAGAGCTAGCATCTCCATCATCATCATCCAAAGCATCATCGTCATCACCTTCATCATCATCATCATCATCCTCAGCATCAGAATCAGAAGCCACTAGAGGAGGTGGTGAAGGAGTAGCCTCAGAGGCATCGCCACCCATAGCCACCTGCCGTCGTGCAATATGACTGACATGAACGTTCACCTGATACAACTCCGTGGAGAGTGTATCAAGGTGAGCATCCATGCGCTGCAGCTACGCCATGATGTCTCCAAGAGATACATCGCTCATGGAAGAGGAAGGAGTAGATGTAGATGGAGTAGACTAAGAGGGTGCCAAACGAGATGGAGTCGAACCGGAGGGAGGAGTTGCTGACTCCTATTGCGACCTAAACTGAGCCTCACTATGTTTTACGATAGCGGCGTCTATGGCACATATGAAGGTGAAATGGTTGGACACAGAAAAAGGGACAGAAAAATGGCCTAAAATCCTCGTGATAGCGGAAGGAAAGATGAGCTTATCACGGGACGTCGAATCTAGATGAACATCTATAATAGAAAGAATGAAATGAGAAGGGAAATCTATAGTAAGATGCGCAAGAAGGGACAGCAAAAATCGAGCGCGAGGCTCTGTGATAGAGTTGTAGTGAGAGAAAGGATAGAGTATAAAGGTCATTACCATGTTCAAAAATCGAGGGCCTTTTACAAAGCTCGAACAGTAAGTGAATTGGCATTCACCCCACTCAGAGGGACGCCCATAAAAAGTGGATTTGAGCTCATTCTTGGACGCAGTCCTCAGACGCTCACAACTGTGGTAGTCAGGATGCTCTACCCTTGAAACTCGAAGCACATCCATAACAAGCTACGGTGTGACAGCAAAGCACGTACCTCGAACGCGAGTGTGAAAGAGAGGTACTGAAGAATCAATCATATGCATGTTGGAGTAAAACTCTTGAATAAGCACAAAAGGACAAGTGATTGGGATGTCACACAGTGACTCCCATACCCGACTATGAATGACATCGGGAAGGTCAGTATCAGCGAAATTCGCCAAAATGACTCGGCGTTCCGAATGAACACCTCGTCAAGAAAAGTTCTCCGAGAAAGCCTTTCGGGCATCCTCATCACAGAACTGAAGGTTAGAAGGAGTAGGATCAGAAAAAGATGATGCCTCAGAATGAAGAGGGTTCCGAGATGGAGTAGACTTACGTTTAGGTGCCATAGATACGACTAACGCAAACAGAGAGAGAGAGAGGGAGAAAAGAAGACAATCAGAAAAGTCACAAAACATTTCAAATATATCAAGATATATCAAAAAGAGAGTACTTATGCATGAAAATGCATGAGCATGTGACATGCTAAGTAAAAAGTATCATGGGTTCAGCCCAATCCAATTCTACTAACACACAAGCATATTGCACACATCTAAATGCATGAAAATACCATTATAATGCAAATGTGATGCAATGCATGAGTTTTTAAACACATTTAAATGAAACCCAACCCAAAATTTCAAGAAAAACTCATCAATTTTGAAAAACCTCAAAATTTTTCAAAAACCCCAAAACCTAGGTTTCAAAACATGAAATGCATGAAGAATGAAGAGATAGAAGGCTTACCAAGTGAAGTAAAACTTGAGGAAGCTTGAAGAAACCTTGAGGAGCAAGATTGGAGTGAGATGAGAGTGTTTGGGAGAGAAAACAGAGAGCTATCGAGAGAGAGATCGAGAGAAATAAGGGTTGGATCACACGAGGAGCTTAAATAGAAATCTCAATAAATCTCGACAAATGAGATGTCGAGACAGCTATCGAGGGAGGTGTTGAGAAAAAGAACGTCGATAGCTAAAGGTGTCGAGGAGGTATCGAGGGATAAAACACCAGATTGAGAACAAAAGCTCGATAGATCGGCTAGGTGTCGAGAATCTATCAAGGAGGCAGGAGATTTCACGATCGATCCACTAGGTGTCGAGGATGTGTTGGGATTGCGATAAGAAAAAGCTTGAGAAGCTCAACAGATAACAAGGTATCAAAAAGGTGTCGAGCTAGCTTTTAAAAACAATTTTTCGAGAAGAGAAAAACAAAGACATGAATGCAATCCAACATGAAACTCAAACACTGATCCAATCAACATATTAAGCTCTCAAAAACATCTCTCAAGAAGAAATTTAAGCACATGGATTCTCAAAAATACACACACACACTAAACAAGTCTAACAAATTTTATATTTCAAAAACAAGTCAAGACAATTTAGTGAGCACACATTAGCACATGTAAAATCTTGTGATGGCCAAATCACATTGTACCTGCACATGTATCAAGAGTAGCAAAGAATATTATGTGTTGTGTGTGAAAAACATCGCAAGATTGCATGAGTGTATACATGTTATGACGATTTGAGATATGAGAAAATCACTTTAACTCACACATAATCATAACTATTTGATGGGGACTATCACCTTCGAGATACATCTTATAACTACCACATCTCCTAGAATACACGCTTGCAATCATATTTAAAAGCATTTTTTATCTTTTTGCTTTTTATTTTCTTTGCATATTTTTTTATTTATTTAGCATATCATGCATGGGCATATAAGAGAGAGAAAAGAAATACCCAAGATGTTAAGTATTTGACATTGTACTTTTGCTATGTTGAAGCATACGGATGTCTTTGACACTACACTTTTGCTATACCAAAGCATACAGGTGTCATATCATGATTGGCGAGCAACAGTGGTGAGATGGTTATTTATGCCTTTCTCTTAGGATTTTCTAGTCCTATCTGTCAAAAAGAGTGATACGAGTGTTAAGTTCAATAGATAACTTAATCTTACTCTTCATAACCAAGAGCCACAAAACTCACTTACTTAGTTGTGCATAGAGATGCTCATCTAAGCTACAAAAGATACAAAGTTTAGAAAACTTTGTTTCAATGGTTATCCAGTACCAAAGTACACAAAACACACACTATTTTTATATTTTTTTGATTTTACAATTTTTTATTTATATCAAAAACATGTTAAACAAAGCATAAAACTAGAATGACTCAAAATAAATGCAAAACACATAAGTAATGCAACAAACAAAAACAAGAAGATAGAAGAAAGTGATAAAATCAATTAGAGTCCTTTTTCTTCCACACCTTGGAAAAACCTTTCCTTTGATTAAACCCTTGAACCAGCGGTGAATGAGAAGAATTGAAACTGTTCAAGTTCAAAAGGAACAAGAGGGTTTTGAGAAGATCACCAAGAGGAGTAAGAGAGGATTGAAGCTGATTCTGGCTTCCAAATGTGATCATGCCATTGCTCTATTGAGTGGCTAACCACTTGTAGCAATTTGGTCGAGTATGATAGAGATGCTGCTTCTTTTGTTTAGGCTTTTAAGAGTTAGCCTTCTTAGCCCTAGAGTTTTTAACATCTTTCTTATCTTGTTTAGGGGGTGCTCTTAAGATAGATTTACCCTTGTCTAAGTTCTCACTAGCTAATTCAGTTTTAACATCAGTATTCTCAATTTCAGTATTATTAGCAAGAGGAACAAAAATAGTAGGACTAGTAGAAGCAATTTTAGAGGAAGAAAGACCATACCCTAAACCTGTTCGATCTGAAGCAGATTTCTGAATGTTAAGCATCTCGTCTAGCTTTACGCTTGAGGTCCTCTTCAATTGAGTTCTAACTTGAAACAGCTCCGCTTCAAGCTTCTTAGTCTTCTCAGCCAAGAAATTTTTCTCAAACCTCAGTGCACTAATTGTTTGATTAGCTTTATCAAAATTTGTTAAAAGCTCTTCACGATTAAGTTCCACATCATTGAGTTTCTTGGTGGCCAGCCTATACAGTTTCTCATGCTTCTCAGAGAGCTTGTACAGTTTCTCATAGGTTGTATAGATATCATCTTGATCATCCATCTTCTCACACTTAGAATCCACCAATTCTTCTTCTTCTTCAACGTCTTCAACAATCCCTTCAGTAGGATTGACTGTGGTAGTGAAGGCATTCAAGATTCTATCATCCTCATTGTTGGAATCATCTTCAGGCTGAGTGTTACTCAACGTAGCAGCAAGTGCCTTGCTCTTCCTAACACTCTTGAGATATGTGGGACACTCTTACTTCATGTGACCAAAGCCATGGTACCTAAACCACTTAGGTCCTGTGATAATAGTGTACTAACCGCCATCCCTTGCATCCTTCTTCCCTTTGTCTTGGCTTTTGAACTAAGAAGAACTGGATTGTCTATGGTCCTTGTCGAAGTTCCTTTCATTAGCATTCTTCATAAACTTCTTGAACTGCCTTGCAATGTAGGACTTTATCTTGGAATCTTCATCATCGGAAGACTCATCTGTGTCACTGCTCTTTGCCTTCAAGGCCATGCTCTTGCCTTTACCCAACTTGCTAATCTTAGATAACCCTAGCTCGTAGGTCTGCAAGTTCCCAACTTGCTAATCCTCTATAGCTGTAATCTTCGCATGGAATCTCTCGGGTAGAGATCTGAGCACTTTCCTCAAAATCTTGGGTTCAAGAATGGTTTCTCTAAGATTGAAGGCTGAGTTCACTATGTCCTTGAGCTTGGCATAGAACTCATCAAACAACTCATCCTCGTCCATTTTTATCTCTTCAAAGCTTGTAGTGAGCCTCTGAAACTTTGAATCTTTGACAGCCTCTGTATCCTCATAGGTTATCTGGAGGATGGTCCATGCTTCCTTTGTAGTTTCAGTGGAGGATATCTTCTTGAACTCCTCATTGGTGACTGTGCTAAATAAGGCATTCAACGCTCTACTGTTGAAGTTTGCCACCTTGATCTTGGCTTCATTTTAATCAGCCAATGCTTCTTTTGGCTTGGTCCAACCAATTTCTATAACTTGCCACACCTTCTCATCTAAAGAGTGCAAGAAAGCTCTCATGCATACTTTTCAGTGTGCATAGTTAGTGCCATCAAATAAAGGAGGTATAATTAATGACTGTCCTCTATCCATAACAAACAAGGGTTAATGGATTAACACAGCAAAGATTAACCCTAATCAAAGTGTGCCCGCTCTGATACCACTTGATAGGCCAAAAACAAATCGACCCTTTGTGATAAATTAACCAATTAATTTAGCCAAGTGAATTAATTAAGTTAATTAACATGCAAATGCGTGGTAGTACAAAAAAATCACCAATAAACTAATTATGCAGCAAAAAATAAATAACACGGTGATTTGTTTACGAATGGGGAAAACCTGACGACAAAAACTCCACTGGGTGATTTTCAGGTCACCACTCCCAAAACTTCATTATTATCACAACAAGCGGTTACAAGTAAAGGAATCTTAAGTACTTTACCAACCTACAGTTGAACCATTACCCCGATACCCAATTAGACTTGTTCTATAGTGACAATTTCCCCTTTTGATGTACGGCTCCCAAGTACATGACTAACCAATTGTGCGGATCCTAGTACGTGACTTCAATCACCAACTAGAAAGAGTTGTTGGCTATAAAGTTCTTCAGTTCATCCACGATGAAGATCAAGAAGATGCTTGGTCACAAAACCCAAAGGTGCACATACACAGCAACTTCTTCAGAAGAGATGAACTAGGTCAAAATTTTGTCTCCGGTCACAATTTTCTTGAACAGAGTTTGCTCAATACTTGTGCAACTTGTGAACACTTTGACTGCCCTTAAAACAATCCTTTTATATGTCTAGGTTTAGAAGAAAAGAATTCCCTAAGACACATCCACGGATCCCAAGAAATTAGATCAAAAATTCTGATTTTATAAACCTCGACAGATAGAAGCTGTCGAGCATCTATCGAGATAGCTGTCAAACCACGGGCAAAACAGCTTCCTTAAATCTTAACACATGCTAGCTGTCGAGCTTTAGTAACTTTACACTTTCAGTTTGTTTTCTTGGACAAACTTGAAGGCTTCAACACTTGATTTTGAAACATGGTTTCTTGAAGTATTTCAACACATCCTAGATCTACCTAATTACAAGTAAAGTGCATTTTGTCAAAGGATTTGCCAATTACATAAAATAGTGACATATGTCCTAGCAGGATTTAATTTGGTACTTTTGAAATTATAAATTTTAATTTGGACACCTCTAAAGTTGTGTGTGTGTGTGTGTGAGTGAGAGAGAAGGAAAGGACACCTTTAAAGTTTCACTTTATAATTATGGTACAGATTATGGGCCTAAACTATATGGTTCAAAGTGAAATTTCTCCCCTCTCCCCCCCCCCCCTTTTTTTTTCCTTTTTTGCTCCCGAAAGGCCCATTAGGCAATGTATTGAACGAAGTGATTGCGTATTGTTGCTGGGCTTTTTGTTTGTACAGATTTCTGGGTTAGCTGTGTCGTTACTTGTTAGTACGGTAATAAGAGGTGAGTGTGCAGTACGATGTAGCTAGATTGGAGGTGTGCAGGTTTTTTTTATATAGTTTGAGGTGGGGAAAGCTGGTGTAATTTGTTCAAGCTATCCACCATTGTAGGTTCTTGTCTAGTCCTTTCGGCCCATTATTAGCCCTTGAGTTTCCCTTAAAACTCTCATTCCTCGGATGTTAACTCGGTGCTTTTTTGTTTTTCGGTTTTTCCCTTCTAAGTCCAAAAAGTAAACTCCGGAGAGAAACGCCTCATATAATATAAAGGGACATTATTTAATTTAACAAATTAGTCATGGGGTTGGACCCAATTATATTATATTAACTACTTGAGTTTTTTCTTCTAAAAAAAAAAAAAAAGTTTTTTATTTCTCCCAGTAAAAGTACTACTCATGTGTTTATCTAAGAATCTCCTTTTTATATGTAACTTTTTTGGACGTTTTTCCAAGATTATTTGTATGAGTTTTGTGCTCTAAGTACATATACCTTGTTTATAGTCTAACTATGAAAGGGATTTTAAAAATCTTATTAATTGTTTACACATCATCATCGACTCTGATACCATTTGTTAGAGAGATGCTCTAAGGACATAATATAGCAAATGGAGATATATTATTATTTTGAGAAGGGCAAATGGAGATATATTATATCACTTAACCTGAGGTTTGGTCTAATTATATGTTATATATTAACTTCTCAAGTTCTTTATTTTTGCTCCATGCATGTGAGACTTTTACTCAAACGTGTATTCCCAACAACAATTTAATTCACAAATTCTAAATTTCTATATTTGATTGTCTAAGATTTGAACTAAAACGAAATTGTTTGGATCCGTTTAAATAAATAGGTTTAACATTTTGTGGACAATTTATTTACCTTATTGAGGTTTGATCATATCACAATTTATTTCCACAAACTTTTTTAATTGCTATATTTCCAATACCTAATTTTGATTAAAATGAAATCATAAACCCTATTTTGGACAGAAAGTAGCAATTTAATTTTAGTCTAAATCTTAGTATCAGATGGACAAATGTAGCAATTGAAAGATTGTAAACTATATATGAAAGGGCATAAGTTACAAAGATAAATTATAATTTACCCAAAAAATAAATCCCTAATGTTTTGTACAGCTACTAAATTTTTTCTTTAGTTGAGTTGTGATTTTAATTCATTGATGTGCCTACTCTTAATGCATTGTTAGAAATGTTTCTTATAACATAGTTAATGTTTTTACTTTACGATTTTAATGTAGTATTGTTTTAGGAGATTTATTTTTTGCATTACTTGAAGACATATGAGGACATCTTCCGTTGGTTCTAATTATATTATGATACACTTTTTGTATTGTTATAAAACATCTTGAGCTATTGTATGTAGTACAAACAATTATTGTATGGAAGGAGTTTGAATTGGATACTTGTTTTATTTTTTATTTGTGGAATGTATGGATCTTTTTTTATAAATGTGTTGTTAAAATTAATGTGTTATTCAACTGTGAGGATTTAATAATGTAATGACAGGTTATAGATTAATATCAAAGCCATGAAAAAAAATAAAAACAAAAAATAAGTTTTAGCGACGAATGTTTCCATCACAAATATAGCAACAAAAAATTGTCTTAGTGACAAAATATTTTGTTGCTAAATGTAGTAGAATTTTGTAAGAAATGGTTTTAGTGACGGAACTTTTCATCGCTATATGTGCCTGGATTTTCTTAAAAATAGTTTTAGTGACAAACTGTTTCGTCACTATATGTACCTAAAAATAGTTTTAGTGACAAAATTGTTCATCACTAAATATGATTTAATAAACTAAAGTGTTTTTAGTGACAAAATATTTTTGTTACTAAATAGTGTTTTTAGTGAGGAAAACATTTAGTGACGAAACGTTTTCACTACTAAAAGTTTTTTTTTTTTTTAATAACAAATCGAACTTTTAGTGATGAAATTTTTTGTCGCTAGGACTTTTAGCAACGAGGTTTTAGCGACGAAATGAGTTTTATCGCTACTTTGTAGATTTTGTCGCTAAAGGTCCTTGGCGACGAAAAAATGGACTTTTAGTAACGAATTTTCTCGTTATTGAAAATACATTTTGTTGTAGTGTATGTTATATTAACTTCTCAAGTTCTTTATCTTTGCTCCATGCATGTGAGACTTTTACTCAAACGTGTATTCCCAACAATAATTAATTCACAAATTCTAAATTGCTATATTTGATTGTTTAAGATATTTGAACTAAAACGAAATTGTTTGGATCTGTTTAAATAATTAGGTTTAACATTTTGTGGACAATTTATTTACCTTATTGAGGTTTGATCATATCACAATTTATTTCCACAAACTTTTTTAATGGTTCCATAGCCTAATTTGGATTAAAATGAAATCATAAACCCTATTTTGGACAGAAAGTAGCAATTTAATTTTAGTCTAAACCTTAGTAGCAGATGGTCAAACGTAGCAATTGAAAGATTGTAAACTATATATGTAAGGGCATAAGTTACAAAAATAAATTATAATTTACCAAAAAAATAAATCCTAATGTTTTGTATAGCTAGCAAATTTTTTCTTTAGTTGAGTTGTGATTTTAATTATTGGTGTGACTACTCTTAATGCATTGTAAGAAATGTTTTTTCTAACATAGTTAGTGTTTTTACTTTACGATTTTAATGTAGTATTGTTTTTATATTTGTGCAGATTTCTTATTGGTGGCTTTTAGGGGATTTATTTTTGGCATTACTTGAAGACATATGAGGACATCATCCATTAGTTCTAATTATATTATGCTACACTTTTTGTATTGTCAGTATCGTATGATACGTGATACGTATTGTATTGTGTGTAAAAAGTTTTGTATCGTATCAGCGTATCGTAAGTGCTTATGAATCATACGATGTAATGTGTGTGTATCGTATGGATTGTACTGTAAAATCGTACGTATCATATGATACATAGACAAATACTTTAAAATGAGATTTTTTTGTTAAAATTTGTACTTTTATTTGAATCTAACAAGTTGTTAGACTTGTTTTAAACACAAAATTATTAGGTTAATCTCAATGCCTCCAATCCAATCTCCACCATGGGTCCACGACCATGCCACAACTGCGTGTTGATCTCAACACCAAGATCCACGCTAATCTCCACGCAAAAAGACCTGCACCAGTGGCAAGGTCTCTGAGAGAGAGAGAGAGAGAGAGAGAGAGAGAGAGAGAGAGATTAAAAACAATTACTTACTACAATAACATCTTATTAGTAAGAATTTACTATTACTAAGTTGCAAATTTTAGGAATAGCAGTCCAGAAAAAACTTAGTTTTTGTGGTTAGATGCGTTAAAATAGCAAATTGGGATTTCAAAAACTCCCATTGTTAATGCTCGCTATTCTAAAAATAGAAGCAGCCAAGAAATAAAAAATTAAAACAGAAATATAATTAGCTAGAGATATATTTAAAAAAGAAAAAAAAAAAAAAAAAAGGATTTTGGCGTGTGATATACTGATATTCGATGACAATAAAAATAATGCATAAAATGCATATGTGTTTGACACCATTGTGCCTAATGATTACTCAATCTATAAGCATAGTTTTCAGAACCGGACCGGACCGGGAGGTCGGACCGTGAAAACCGTGAACCGTGATGAAAATCGGTTTTTTAAGCATAAAGAACCGGGCATATGTGGCAATTCCGTGAACCCCTAAAACCGGGGTTGGACCGTACGAACCGGTCAAGAACCGTGCGGTCCAACCCCTTAGCAATTTTTTTTTATTTTTATTTTTTATATAAAAACAACTTAACACAATTTTATTCTACTTAATTAAATTATCCATCTCTTACAAAAAATAAAAAATAAAAAATATAATTAAAATCCTTCAAAGATATTCAACTTTATTTTAAAAATTAATCATAAATTTTAATGTTTTCATGGTTATTATTTTATTTTATTAACTTTCTTATTTAATTATTAAATATATGCTTGAAAATTATTAAATTTCGCTCACATATATAGATATATTAGTCAATTTTGCTAGTTTTATAAATTTAATATCTATATTAAGGTTTTAATTAATTATTAAATTAATTATGACGTCATCACGGTTCGATCCCGGTTCGACCTCGGTTCAACCTCAAAAACCTTGAACCTCTCCCTTTTACGGTTCAATGAACGGTCCGGGTCTGAAAACCTTGTCTATAAGTAAAGGGCAAACTTAAGCACAAATGTGGTTAATCAAAAGTCAAACAAGAGATTGCTTGCTTTTTTGTTGAGAGATAAGAGATTGCTTGCTGGGCATAGGTGATACTTGATAGGAGTAGATTTTCTAATAATGAATCTAGACAATAATAATTTAAAGGCTATAAAACGATAGAAACATCTTTAAGCGTTGCCAGGCAATGAATTTCATTGTAAAAGCAAGCCCAAAAGAAAAGAGAAAAACCAAATTAACCAATTAAATTGCAGAAACAATTTAATTACTTCATTTTTATTTTAATAATTTAAAAGTTACAACAATGAAGGAGGGGATTCTAATCCTAATTCTCATTATAAGGAAGAACAAATAATACCATTGAATTACAAGAATACGTCATTTTTAAGTGGCTAAAAACATTAATTTTTTAAATATTCTTAATTGCTTATCCCTCTAAAACATGCATATCCATCAAAGAGTGGAAACAAGCAACAACAAAGGAAACAAAACACAACCTTTATTACAGTCGCATGAAGATCAAGAAAGGGTATATATAATATATGTTACAGCCCTCTTTCTAGCATTTGCTCGTAGTTCTCTATGGATTCAAGCCTTTGGATCAAAAGCTGTTGCCTGAGTTTCTTGATGAATGCTTCAGCACTTTCGTTGATGTCCTGGGATGGCTTGCTCTCAAGCTGCTTTGTCACTGCCTCTTTTATCTCTATAGTACGAGGCTTCACCTGATCTCCTTTCTCTCTGAAATTGTTGCCTTTCTATTTTTCGTGTTGCAGAGTTGTGGGAGTATCGAATGAAGACATGGAGCTATTCTTCATTATAGCTTTTTCCTAACCAATTCAGGACGAATGCTTCCTAAAATCCTTTGCTTCCATACAAATATATATATATATATATATATTTAGAGAGAGAGAGAGAGAAGGAAACGTGTAATGATTTATTGTGACTAGTAATATATTAGTTTATTCTGGTGTGAAAGAGCTCCTCTCTAGTAAAGGAAAATCTTACTGGATATACCTAGCTAGGATGGAAAGTGCATATGCTTTTCCGCATCGAATAGAAGTCCTTACAAATGGCTTTGACCTTGAATTTACTGTTCAAGTTCCACTAAGCTGCTCTGTTTGAATAAAAGCCTGCACGAATCAACCTGAGACGACTACGCATTTTCTTTTTCTTTTTACAAATAAGGATATTCTGACTTTTTTGAGTATCTGAGTGTACGTAGTTTTTCCATCTTACAGATATCAAGTCAAGTTATTATAGGAATTTCTTAGATTAATATATATATATATATAATTTTAACCATTTATCTATTATCTATTATATATATATATATATTAAATAAAACAATATTCTTTATTAACGGTTAAGTTCAGATAGAGGTATGATGCATACAGATCAAAAAGCTTATACATATAAAACTTGCCATACTTTGATTATAAAGTTTTAATCTCTTAATTAGCGAACCTCTAACATAGATCCATCATTATTAGATAGAAGTATGATGGACAAAATGGGCTTTTGCCCTTTTCGGGAAAATTATATAGGAAAATGCTCTCCTTCTTAAACTAAATAAATAAATGCCCCTCTTTTAAAATTCGATTTTTGATAAATCGAGTTAGACTTTATAGTGGCGTTTTTAATGAGCCTATAGTAGCGTTTTAAAGACCTATAGTGACGTTTTTTAACTCGACTTCAATGAAATTGAGTTATTGGCAATGAAATTGACCTATAGTGGCCTTTTTTTTTTACCTATAACTCGATTTCTTTAAAGTCGAGTTAAAAAAACATAACTATAGGTCCTTAAAATATCACTATAGGCTCTTTAAAACGCCGCTATAGGGCTTCAGAATTTTTTCTTTTTCTAACTCGATTTATCGAAAATTGAGTTTTAAAAGAGAGACATTTTTCTATTTATTTTGGGAAGGGGGGCATTTTCCTATATAATTTGCCCGAAAATGGCAGAAGCCCATTTTGTCCGAAGTATGATGCATACATATCAAAAAGCTTTTATATATATTTATATATATAACTTTCCATACTTTGATTATAAAGTCTTAATCCTTTTTTTTTTTTAGAGAGAGTTTTAACCTATGGCGCCCGCTCCTAATAATAGCTCTTTATTATCAGATCAATACACCAATTAGTTTTTGGTGTAGGCAAAGGATTGAACTCCAAATCTCTTATTCAACTATCAGAGATTTTATCAGTTGAGTTAACTGAAACCTACATTATAAAGTCTTAATCTCTTAATTAGCGAACCTCTAATACAAATTCTTCATTATAAGTTAAAAGGGTCCATATCCGTAGTAATTTTTCGTTTTGGATAAATTAATTGTTATAATTGGGGCATAGATATTCGAATTATAATTTTCCTTGTAAAGGAGGCCAAATACTGTCATTGAAAAACAAAACTCTTGGCATCCAAATTCCAGACTCCAAAGTGAGGGCTAATAGTTTATACTTTCTACACAAATACTAGAGTATGTATTCCATTTCTCCTCTTTTATTTTTTTCAAGGGAAGTAACTTAAAAATAAATAAATAAATAAAAATCATGGAACAGCTAATGTAATGAGCTATCTTTAAACCCCCCCCCCCCCCCCCCCTAAACATCTTTGCTAACTTTGGAAATAAAGTTAGTAGTTAACTCTCAAGCACGTTGTTACTTAGAGAAATGATATGTTCATAATATTTTTACAACAAATCTTAACTGACAAGTTGCTACTAGTTGTTATTATTGGAGCAAAAAAGTAATCTTAGTGTTAAGTTCAAATTTGAACCAATAACAACTAATCACCTATGATTTGTTGTGAAAATGTTGTAGATGTAGCACCTCTCTATTACTTACTAGATCTTCCATGTCGGATCGTACGCCTTAAAGCATGGTTTAGGAGTTAGGACCGAATTAAAGGTGGCGATCAAAGCGCCATTTCTATAGTGTTAAGAAATAATTAATGTAACATTATGTTTATGTTCACACACAAACATTATTAGAAAGAGGAATCTTCATGGTTGATGGCAAAATGAGAACAGTATGGCATCTACACCTAACTTTCTAATTATGAATAGTTAGCAAGGTACATTTCATGCACATATTCTCTTCAATGAGAGCAGAATAAAAAATGATACATTGCACATGTGTGGCATTAAATATTAAGCATGGCAAGTTGTCAAAGCATTCTCATTAAGAGTGTCAAATGCTAAATATTTGACATTTGACACCCTATACTCTAAAAAACAACATTTATCAAAAGTTTTAAATGCTATAATTTTTGCAATTGATGAATAGTGCCATCTCAAATTTGAGACCGCACTATTCACCAATTGTAAAACTTAAATTATTTTTTTAATTCAGGAGGGGCCACTTTCATTTATTCTTATTATTTGTCTTTCTCTTTCCTATTACTTCTCTCTTCCCTCTTCTCTCTTCTCTGTCCCGTGGGTCAGCGTGGTCAGGGTCATGGTCTGATGGTTTTGAGTCCGATTGGATGGTTCGATGGTCGTGGGTGGTGGCAGTGATGATTCGTGGTTGGCGATTGTGGTCCGATGGGTATGGGTCGTTGGTCCGACGATCCAATGGTCATGGTGGAGGTTCGACGATGGAGGGTTTTTTTTTTTTTTTTTTTTTTTTTTTTTTTTTTTTTTTTTTGCTGCTGTGGTTTGTGGTTGTGGTTTTGGTTTGGCGTCGGTTGTGGGTCACTGATCCTGGGTTTGTGTGTGTGATGGGTTTTGGTTCACCGATCTAGTTTTGGTTCCTGTGGGTTTTGGTTCAGCATGATTGGTGGGTTTGCTAGTTGTTTTTGTGGTGGTTGGGTGGTTGTTGGTTGTGATTTTGGTGGATGGTTGTGGTTATTCTTTGGTATTTTTCTTTTTTTGTTCTTCCTGCAGGGGTTTGTGGTTGCCATGGTGGTGCTGTGACTTGTGGTGGTGGTGGCTGTGGTGGGTTGTGGTTGCTACAATGGTGGTAGGGGTGGTGGAGGAGGTGGTTGGTTGGTTGCTCTAGTTTGTTGTGTAGTTTTATTATTATTTTAATGAGTAGTTTATATTATTTAAATGAAATGGTAAGAAATATAGAAGGTTTAATGTTCGATATATCTTAAAGTGGAATGGTATAATAAATAAAGTAGGTTTTCGAAATGTTAAATATTAAAATTTTTAGAATTCTTGATAAGGATGCTCTCACTGTGATATGGGTTCCCCTAATCATTTATAGATGTCCCAAAAAGCGCATCTAGTATGGCCAACTTTAAAGAAAATATAGAAGAATGGCCTACAATTTTTTGGCTTGTCTGGATTGCAATGGAAATAATAGGTTGAGATTTTATTTTACAATTTCATTTTCATGAGATTTCCCTCGTTTTAAATCTTCTTACAATAGGAGTGAAGTTGTGTACTTGTGTTCAGTTGAAATCTACCCTATTAGAGATATATTAAGCCCGGCCAGTAGTATAGGCTTAGCTCCAATTATATTTGGTGTGCAAGTTAAGTCTTATACTACAAGTCTATTAATAATATATAGTTAATGTGTGGTTAGTATGGGGTTTAAAAATACTTGCTTTGGGTTCATTATATTGTAAAACAATAATTTATTCTACTTCAATCATATATCAAATGTATAGCCGTTGAGAGTTTTCTCTGTGGACATAGGTCATTAGACCAAACCACGTAATCTTTTGTATGTGTTCTTGTGGTACTCTTTTACGCTTTCGCATCTATTTTCTATCCTCCAATTTATTTAACATGGTATCATAGTATCTTTAATCAATTTTTTTTTTTTTTTGCGTAGTAATTACACTCTCCTCTCCTGAAATTTGGGAGAATGACACTTTATCTTATCTTAAACTTGAAGATAATAAACACTTAACCACTTATTAATATTCGTTTGTCCAAAATATGAAAAGCAATAGTCAGTAGATATCGAGTGTAAGCACATTATCATCTGATTTCTACAAAATATCCCATTTTACCATCTCAAAAACTACTTTATTTATTATACCATACTATTTTACAATATACTCAATATCCCATTTTTTATTTACTTCATCTATTCATTCAAATATTAATTTCACCACCTCTTTCTCTCTCTTCCTCTCCTCACTCCTCTTTCTCTCTCCGTCTCTCTTCCTCTTCATAAAAAAATAATTAAAAAAAACTACGCCACCACCAAGAAAAAAAACTGACCAACACCCCCATCAACCACCACCATCAACACAACCCAAACCACCACCATCAACCACTCTTCCTCTCCATTTCATTGTGTCTAAAAGATCACCACCACCATAAAAAATATTTATAATAAAAAATAAAAAAATAATAAAAAAAACCAAGAAAAAAAAACTAACCACCACTGCCATCCAGCAAACCCACCATGCCACCGCCTAGCAACCACCACTACAATCACAGTAGCCACCACCATGCTAACTACCGAAACCCATTAAAAAAACCACCAAACCCACTACCAACAACAACCACAAAAAACAACCACCAAGAGAAACCCACGTCAACAACGATGCCGACAACCTAAGATGAAACCTACACCAACAAACACCAAGAGAAATACACACCAACAACCTAAGATGAAACTCACACGCCAACAACAACACTGACAACCACCAAGAGAAACCCACTGCATGAACCCAAAAAAAAAAAAAAACACCGATCTTGCCGACAACCACACTAATTTAGAAACCTATCATGCCAATCTCACCAATAACCATGCCACCACACTGATTAGCAAACCCGTTACCCATGGCAGCAAACCCACCACGTCAACAGATAGAGAAGAGGGAGAAGAGAGGAGAGTGACAAGACAAAGAGAAAAGTAAGTTAGGGAGAAAGAGAAAGAATGAATAAAAATGAATATTTTATTTTTGCGATTAAGCTACAATGCCATCATAAATTTAGGATGGTATTGTAGCTCAATTGTAAATTTTTTACAATTACAAGACTGGGTAATGGGACTCTTTTGTGCTTCAATGCAAAAATATACCATATTATACCATGTAGCATGCTGAGTACTGATGCTCTAAGAAAAAAAGTCATCCAGCCATGAAAGGTGTCATTTTTGTAATTGATATGCTAACATCGCTTTTGCAATAACTTTCAAACCTAATTTAATGAATGTCTCCCATGAAAGGTTTCATTTTTGTAATTGATATGCTGACACTGCTTTTGCAATAACTTTCAAACCTAATTTAATGAATGTCTCCGGGGCACTACCAAGGATTTGTGGTTTTTTTTTTTTAACCTTTTTTATTTTATTTTTATTATTATTTTTTTTTTATGGGAAGACTGAAATTTTTTTATTGAAAATACGAAATAGAGGTTACATCATGGATAAGAGCTTGCTCAATACCGCAAGGATCCTCTTCAATCCAAGCAATATAGTCAACCATGCTAGACGCGTGTTTAGCTAAAAGGTGAGCTGGTCTATTACCCTGTCTCCTCACATGAGAAAATTCTAAATGCCTAAACTCCTTACTCATTTCCTGCATTCATTGTACAATCAATGCTACAGAGGATGAGGGAGGGGATGTATCATAGAGTGCATTATAAACAATCAAGGAATCCCCTTCCAAGGTGACATTGTGGATGCCAATGTCTTTTACAAAGGGCAAGCTTGCTTCAAATGCTTTTGCCTCTGCCTCTATTGCCCCCATTGGAGCTATGATCTTCCTGCATAATGTCGCTTCGACTGTTCCTTTGTCATCCCTGATAACCACCCCTAACCCCACAACTTTCTGTGCTGAGAAGATAGCACCATCAATATTTATTTTGAACCAGCTAGCTTGTGGAGGAGACCAAGACATGATTTGTTGTGTCACTAGCAAGACAAGGCCAACAAACTCAACAACAGCCCTGTACTCCATGAGATAATTTGTTGCCCACTTGGCTAGGTTCTACCTAGATTTTCTTTCTCCACCATGCCTCATCTCATTCTGGTTGTACCACAAAGCCCAAGCAATGGTAACTAGTGCTGCCTAGTCATCTCCTATTCCTTCGATCATTAATAGGTTCCACATAACATCTTGGAATGATTGGTTTGCTACATAATTTTGCGTTAGCACCACTTTTGAGCACTCCCATGCCTCTTGAGCTTTTAGGGTAGCTCCATAAAACATGTCCCACAGTCTTCGATACCTCCTTATAGCTTTCACAGATATCCTCTTGTATTACCTTTCTCTTCAACAAGTTGGTCTTTGTAGGTAGGGCATTGTGACATGCTCTCTATTCGAAGTGGCGAATTTTATGTGGGATCGGTAGGCTTCAAAGTTTTTTCCAAAAATGCCAAAGAAGGCTATTATCCGAACTATTACCTTGGTTGGCAGAATAGGATAGATTCACGACCAGATTATAAGCACTTTGCACAGTAAACAGTCCATTCCGAGTTTCAGTCCATATGTGCTTATCAATAGGCAACCGAGAGCTTAGGGGAATGCTCTTGATGATATCGGCTTCATGGGAGAGAAATAATGCAACAATGACTGTGGAATTCCAGCTAGCAGTTGCAGTATTAATCAACTTTTGTACCCGAGTATCTGAATGCAGAAAATTCCTTGAAGAGATTACTCTATACATGGAAGAAACCAGCAACCATTTGTCCTCCCAAACATGAATACTCACACCATTGCTTACTCTCCATCTTAAACCTTCTTTAACCAGGTTTTGAGCAGCCATAATACTTTGCCATGTGTAGGAAGGATTGTTGCCAATTGAAGCATGTATAAAATCACTCCTTGGGAAGTATTTAGCCTTTAGAACCCAATCAGGGGGCGGCCTAACAAATTCGGAGGCCTTAGGCGATATATTTAAATGGGGCTTTTTTGTTATCACTTAAATAATATTTAACTAGTGTTTAATATCATAATTTTTATTTTTAATAACAAAACTATATTCTTTTTTTTCTTTTTTCTTTTTTTTGTAATATGCTTTTTATTTTGGAAAAATGCTAAAACTATAACAAATTTTACGAAAAAAACAATTAGAAACGATATAGTAATGAATATGATTAGTGACACTTCAAGAAGATAATAAACAAGTATTTGAATGAATGATGTTAAAAATATTATAAATTTTACAAGATGAGGTTTATAAAGATATATCACCAATCATAAAAAACCTCACCCATCACCCACGGATTCCCAAAGGATTGAAAAAAACAAAACACCACAACTTATGAGCCTTCTCACAATGAAGCAATAAATGATCCACAATCTCCCCACAACAATTGCACATAACAACCCAGTCAACAAAAGCGAAACCCCTAATTTTCAAATTGTCACCTGTGACTATCTTATTCCAATCTGCAGCCCAAACAAAAAAAAGGACCTCAATGAGGGGTCTCAACCTTCCAAATACCTTTCCAACGAAAGACGATAGAGAGGGACCTTGCAACTCATTATAAAGTGAACAAATATCAAAATCCCCATTCTTCTTCAACTTCCATTTCATGCGATCCCCATTTTCAATTGAAGGGATATTGGATTCCAAAATATGAAGGAAATTCACCACTAAATCCAACTCCCAATCATTCAGATCCCAAGTAGTTAAGCTAAACATAGGTGATGAAATAATAATCTACTCATTAAGGTCCAACATCCCTTGATCGAACGATAATTACTTAAATATGCATGAAAGTTTGCAAAGGGATCTATAATTAGCTTTGATTAATGTAATTACTATAAATAAGAACAATCAAGTGTTAGGGGATCTATGTACACTGACTAATTGGATTTCATTCACAATGATGGCTTAAAAAGAAGTCTCTTGTTTTCCTTGGCAAACCAAACTAATTCATGTCATACCTAAAACATCAATCTCAAAGTGGAAGATGAAAAAATAAGTACGCACCTCCAAGCTTTTGAGCTTCCTCGATGATATGAAGGGCAAGCGTTGTTTTTCCAGATGCCTCTCGCCCATAAATTTCAACAATTCTTCCCTGCAAAGTATAGAGTAAATCTCTAACCACATCAATAATGACACTACTCCATTTCTTTGTAGTTAAACATAAACTTTGAGATCAAAATCATTAACATACATTCATCAAGAAGTAACTGAATAACATAAGTAGTACATTTTAAAGCTCTTTTAGTTTTTATACATTCACAGATTGTAGTTCCAAATTTTCATGAAACAACACTCATCAGTTGAGAATCATAATCATGGCATGCAAAGACCCCTCTTTATATAAATTTTTTTTTTTTTTTTTGATAAGTAACCCCTCTTTATATAATGAATTAATAGTGTTTTTTTTTTTTTTTTTTTTTTTGATACTTTAATAATTACAACAGGGGAGAGGGATTTGAACCTTGGATTTCTTGGAGACACCAGGAGGTGCCAACCAATTGAGATACAAGGCTCTTAGCTATAATAAATTAATAGTAAAGAGACTCAAAATAAAATGGTTGACCATGCATGCAACACTATTTTTTACTCCACATCCCACCTCAAAAAGCTACTAATGAATTCCAAAAACTTGAGTGAACCTATATGGAGATACATAACATAACTATAGTATGTACCCAAAACCTTGAACACAACAGTGACAAGTGCCAAAATCTAGAAGCCAAAAGAGTTCATTTCTTGAACATAATGTTAACGATTGACAAAAAATACTGTTTCTTTTTTAGATAAGTAAAATTAAAGGGAGTATGATGTATTCCATCATAGTTTCCAACTTGTGTCCTAGATGATATGTTTAAGCATAAGATGAAATCCCAAGTTTGGGCATCAACTAAAAGCACACTTTTTTTTGGTGTGTGCGTGTTGTTGGGGGGGGGGGGGGGGGGGGGGGGGGGTGGTGTTGATGAAATCCCAAGTTTGGGCATCAACAAAAAGCACACTTTTTTTTGGTGTGTGCGTGTTATTTGGGGGAGGGGCGGTGACGGTGGGGGGTGTGGTTGATTGTTTAGTGGATTTAGCCTTACCAATATCCAAGCACAATCCAGGTCTAACCATGAAGTGATATCCCACTAAAAAGAAATAGGCTTCACACCAAAGACTATAAATCTCTCTCTAGTGTTCACTTTGCACAAATAACTAAAATCCATCTTTTTGGTTCATAACAACTATGGAATTAATACTTAAGGGTTTAAAATTCCATTTCACAGAAAATTAAACAAAACCACCATTCTTAATTCATTGAGCCTAATACCCAACAACATTAAAGTATGTACAGTCATATATGTGATAAAAGGTAATAATAACATGTATGCTCTGTGCCAATATTTTTTAATTCATATTGAAACATAGTGAAGATCTAGGTAGCAGAAACTACAAAGCAATAATTGCTATGGTCAACTAACCTAGCTAACTGTATCAAAAAACAATATTAGGATAGCTGACCGTACAGGGTCATACACATATGTCCCACACATCTCTTTTGGTATAATGCACCAGGAATCTGCCTGTCTCTAGCATATATGTGGGGTGTACACCTATGCAAATGCTCATACAGAATATGCAGCAAGAGAAAAATTTTGCTTTTCGAATAATCACCTTCGGTAATCCTCCAACCCCAAGAGCTATATCAAGCTTCAATGAGCCAGTAGATATCACAGGTGCACGTGGTGAGCTAAAAAACCGTTGTAATGACAACATAGATTCTCTACCAAAATCAATAGCAAGTCTTGAGAGAGCTAGACGTAATGCAGTGTCTTTCTTCGTTGCTTTGATATCATCAAGGAGTTCATCACATTCAAATTCTGAAACTTCAGCTGAAAAAATGAATATCGTTAGAATTTACAAATTAGAGCAGACCAATCATATACATTTACGAATTTCAAGAAGAAAATAATTTTTAAAATGGCAGCAGTAGGGGGAAAATTTTGTCTGACAAATGACAAAAATATACATTAAATTGCATCATAAGCTGCTCTCTACCTACAGTGGAAAGATGGCAAATGGTCGTGGCAATAGAGGTTACCTCACCTCTTCTTCCACTCTGGAAGGAAAAAGAAAATTGGTTATAGAACAACAAGGAAGGCAATACTCATCTAGAATTTAAATAAAATATATAAAATTGAGAACAGAAGGAATCAAACAAATGATATGTGGAAATGAAGAAATAAAGAATTAATCAATTGACTTGAGAACAAGAAAGACCATGAGAAGGAACACATACAGTGACGGTGGTACAGGTATTGCCTATAGTGGTATGTACCATAACTACAACAACAACATTATAGATCCTGAAAATCTTGAAGGAAGTTAAAGACAGAAAAAAAAAGCAGTTCAGCAATCATCTTAGTCATAATAAAGATCTACGAGCAGCCTAAAAGGCATAGAAATGCTATCTGACAACTATTAAGGATGTTCCTTCAGTGCATAAAAAGTTAAAAATAAATAAATAAAGAGAGGAAGAGATTCTTGAGCAGTGTACCTCCTATCAAACTAACATACATGCCATGCACCTCTAGCCCTATAGTCTTTCTCCTTCCTAAACTTCACCAAATGATTCAAGACCTAAAGTGAAAGAGGCTTTGAAAACAAATTAAACAACCAAACACCTCTACCTCAAGCAATAATTTATGACCAGTGAAAGCCACAAAACAAGGATTCCTCCTCCATGATGCAGCTCTCTCCTTTTATTAGGTTTGTGCCACCCTCATCAACAAGGTCTTTTTCAAACAAAAATCTGAGACACATTGTTGAGATCATTATTCATTTTCTCTCTGACCTACTCAACTCCTCATGTTTATGCACTTCCAAGACCTAGCCTCCTTCCACTTATCAATTTCACAAATTCTTCCTATCTTGCTTCTTTCCATTATACCATCACAAGCTCCAGCATTCCAGCAATAAAATCCTTTTTTTCCCTCTTTAGTTTCAATCAACAACAGCAAAATTCTGGCTTCCCTTTGCAATTTATAGTTTCTCTTCTTTTCCTCTTTGCAATTTATACATGGGCCTTTGTTTCTTCTTTCACATATACATTATGCAAAGAAAAAGCAAAAGCTCTATATATTATTGAAATCTTTTCAATTTCATATTCATACAAGCATACATTGGAGTCAGTGCAAAATACCCAGAAACAAAAAAGCAGGAAACTTTGTAAAATCTAGGAACCCAGCTCAGAGATATAACACAAAGGCATTGAAATTTGAAATAAAACAACACCCAAAACTTCTGCAGCTACGGAAACCAAGAAAATCACAATGTCCCAGAAAGTTTACCAAAAAAACCGTGAAATAAAATTGGAGAGAGAGAGATACCTGGTGGAGAGAGCAGAGTAGAGTGGAAAGTAGAGGTCTTCTGCTGAAGGCATTGAGACAAAGATGGTTCATTAGTGAAGGTGTAAAGAAACCCATTTTTGTAAGGAATTCCTGTAAAGATTTTGGCTTTGGGGTTTAAGGTAGAGAAAGTGAGAAACCCATTTCAGTTTTTTGATTATTATTATTATTATTATTATTATTTGAGAATGAGTTTTCTGATAATTTCACTGTGTTTTGTATTTCTGTTTGTCGGCGTCATGTTGTGATGTTCATGGGTTTTCTTCATGCTCTTTTTGGTCCTTGCTAGTGTTCGTTGGCCCAAGCCCAAGACGAACGGGCCATATGGTTCGATCTATTTGTAATGCTTCTTTTTTTTTTTTTTTTTTTTTGTCTCAATTATATATATATATATATTTTACTAACCGTCTTAATTATAAATTTATAATCAGCACAAATGCACAGGTATATTTCAACCCACTAATCTAACCTAACAAATCTGCTCTAATGTCTTGGGTTGAGTTGGGTTGGGTTAGGTTGGATTTTATTAATATTTTATTCTAAGCTTAGGTTGGGTTAAGTTTGACATGGCAAAATTATCAACTCAAGTAAACCAACCTAATCTACACTACCAATCATTTAAAAATTATATTTTTTAAATTTTTTAAATTTGTTAATTTTATTATTTAGGATCAAAGGCTTAATTGGAATATTATGCTTAGTTATGAAAATTGCAATTGTATATTGAACAATTGGTCTAAATAGTTTTTAGTTTTTTTCCTTTTTCTTTTTAAAGTGGGTCTATATATAATTTTAAAAGGTTGTAAATGTGTATCTCTAACAACATAACTATTCTACCAAGGGTCATGTACATCAATTGGCAGTTTGGAAACATCTAAAGTTCAAATTCTTATTTGTTGTATCTATCAAACTATCCTAAAAAAAATAAAAAATAAAAAATAAAAATGCAACTATCCCAACATTTTAGCTATTTTGGAATTTACAAAAATCACATTGTTGCGACCTAACTTAATGGATCAAAAGAAATGTAGACAATGGAACATGCTAGACTAAGTCTAATGATATCCTTTGTTGCAGTTTTTGTCATTATTACTTGTAAGTAAAGGGTAGAATGACAAATTATTTTTATTTGATAGTATATCAAAATAGCATTAGTGTTGAAAATAGCTCTTACCTGATTCTAGTGGTTGGTACTTGTTATTCACTTGTTCTCGAGTGATATCAATTGCAGGATTTTGTTGTTTTTGCATCTAATATATTCTGGTTTATAGATTTCCAAATGGTGAGATTGTTAGATTCTATAGGTTAGCGTTTGTAAATAGTGACAAATTGTAAGTCTTGATAAGTTGTAATGTGCATTTTTTAGTTCAAGATGAAGACCTAAGTTTAGCTTAAGGAAAGAGAAGTTGTTGCATTTTTGACACAGCTTAACACCTCTCAAAACACACGTTGATCGATCAAGAATCAAGAGCCTATTTTACACAAAATTGTTATTTATTGCCATAAGATTGTAATAAATTTCAAAATAAGGCATAATTGCAATCCATTGCAATTATTTCTATTTTGTGGAATTTTAAGCTTTTGCCATCATTGTGATCCTACACTTATTGGGTTTTCTTTATGACCACACATTTTGCCACAACTTGCACATTTGTTAATTTGTGATTCAATTATCTCTTACACATGGGACCATCACTAGTACTTTGTGAAAAGTAATCCAATCACTACTTAACACATGCACAAGTTATTGTAAAGTTTGTGTTCATAGATTTTTTTGTGCTCTTCTTTAGTCCTTGGTTGTATTCATTGGTCCAAGGTCCCTAGCCCAAAGTCCAAGATGAATGGGCGTTATGGGTTTGATTTGTTTGTTATACCTTAAATTCTTGGTGACGTTAACTCACTTGCCTAGGGTATTTTACTATTTGTGGTGTCAGTTATATATAAATAAATTTATAATAACTGGCATGGTATATATTTTTTGTGATTATGGTAATTAGAGGTTTGCATTCAACTCATCAAAAATGATGAAGCTCACCCAATTCAACCTAACCCAAACCTTATATTGGATTTTCATGGATTGACAAACTAAAATGAGAAATTATTATTACTATTATTTTAAGCTTGAGATGGGACAAGATCCGATTAGCAAAATTTTCAACCTAAGTGACTTGACCCAATTCATAATTTTAAGCTTTTTCATTTAATATATTTTGGATTTTGATATTTAGTTTAAATTTGTTAGTTTAATTTATTTTGATATTTTGAAACTTCGAATATTTTGTACAATTATATAAAATGCAATTTCCCATTGAGTTATAGGCCTAAATAGTTAAATGAAAATCTAATATTTTAATTTGATTAGACAAAATTTTTCCAACCCGTCGTCCATCCCCAAGACAAACCAATGAAACCTAACCACATAAGAGTTGTGATGTTTGTCTTCAGAAATAATGAAAAGGCTATTTCAATTGAAGCAACTTTAAATGTTACAATCGTAAATTGGTTAATTCACATTAGGAGCAATACATGAAGAGAAAGACACTTTTGTAATCTCAAGTTCAAAGATCCTTCAAGTCACTTAAGGTATTGTAAAGTACGTAGCTGGGTAATTTGATATGTAACATATCTAATTATAACTCAACAATTGAAGAATCTAGCATGATTCTCTTTCTCTATCAAAAAACTTCCATCTTAAGATCATGACCATCTTATCAAGGATTCTATCATTTTCAAACATATACCATTCGGCTTCATGTTTGTCATTGGATCTAAGAGGTAGTTGCTTTCTTATTTGATGATGACTTCATGTTAACCAACTCCAAGACCTCTCAGACTTGTAGCTAAAGCCTCCACCTAATATTATCCCTCCATTCAACCTTTTCACTGAATTGTAAGATTATTTTTCAACCAACTTGCATGCATACCCCAAGACCAGTTACCTGAATAAAATGGAACAAAATTTATTAAAGTATGAAAATCCATAATTAATATTGGACACAAAAGATTTCAATCACTTTTCTTGTCCATGAAAAAATTTATTTATCCGTCTATAATTTATTCAAGAGCTTCCACAACCAAAATTTATGCAAAGATTAGTATTTTGACATAATTTTCAAGGAAATGCATCTAGGGAGATTTAAAGTGCTCAATCATCTTACCCAAATACTTGGCTATATTGGCATTGTCAGTTTGTGTGAGCTACTAACTGTGGAATGTTTCATTTATATTTATGCTTCAATTGCTACATGAATCTTTTTTTTTTTCTTAGCTACCTTTGTCTTAAACTTGCCACTCAATTTGTGATCTATTTTCATGTTGTTAAGAAGACAAAAGAAAATTCAGACATTGATACCATCAATCTCGAAGTGACACCATGCACCTGAAACCCCATATGCACAAATCCACCAAGAAAAGCGGATGCCCTTCTCATTATATAACAAAATATAAAGTCTGTATAGACATAAATGAGACAATATATTTCAAGGTTACCACTAATCCAATAGAAATATGGCCCTTTATGATTGAAATAGAGACTTTCTCAAGAAAGATCAATAGGAAGAGGGTAGCAACCAAAAATTTGGTTCATTATTTTAAGTTATAGATACTCAACTGTGAAGTTTTCTCTAATTTTCTTATACATACAATGAGAGTACAACTAATAGAAAGCAAATGCACATAGAACTATCTCCATAAAAATGTGAGGTAGAAGTGAGGTGAACAATTATTCAAAAGTTAAATGTTTACTCCTAAAGTGACTAGCAGCATGACTTTTTAAAAATAATGTTTCTCTAAGAACCTTGCAAGCTTTTTAATGCTCCTTATTATCAAAAGTGACAGAAGGTTGACCTTATCCTCAATCTGGAGTAGTCATGTTCTTATTATCCTCAATCATACAACTACATAGAATTTCAAGGCGTTCCCACCATAAGTGACCTCATCCATATGTTTAAAACATTGCCATGATTTTGGACTTGATTGGACCTGGAAATAAAGGGTAATATGGGCAGGTAAATGAATTCCTTCCATGCTACAACTGATAAGATACAACTTATAACATATAAACAAGGAGGTTAAAAATGACTAGATATATTGTCTTCAACGTGGTGAAGAAAATTTATGAATGAGATTGGTAGAATGAGGAATGAGTTCTTGTAAGTGCTTATGTTATTATTCATGATTTTACATCTTGGAAGGTGCCACCTATCATATGATCCAAGTTCACATTGGAGGAGAAGGGCAACTACCTGAAAAATCCAAACATGCAGGATGGTATTAAAGCATAAGAATATTGAGAAAGAAAATAACATAGTGCAAATAACTTAACACTCTTTTATTGTCTACATTGAGTAAGTTGTAATAATATAGGCTCCAATGATGAAACAAACCACAAACTCGATCAATATAGGTTAGCATACGAAGATTTGGCGACCTATAGTTGTTGGGTAAATTTTCTTTAAATGGCAGAGAATGATGATGATAATGACAACTCTACAATTGCAATTCTAGTGAATGTGTTAATGAAACTTGAACAACTAATACCAAAACCATTTAAAGTGCAGATATTCTGGACTTAGAAGCAAAAGCACTACTCCAAGGCAACAACTACCATATTAAATCTAATGTACACCCAAGAAAGGGGAAAAAGAATAAAGAAAAAGAAAAAGAAAATGGAAAATCCTAACATGCCAATCACTAAGTGTGATCTTACAAATTTGTGCTTATAGCATACACACAAGGTTCATCAGTACTCATTTTTTCAAATTCACTCTCATTATCATCTATGGACTAAATTGGTCAAGATTCTCCATCATTGATAGACTACACCAACAAATATCTATGCTGCCATCTGTATTCATTATATGCCTAATTCTAAATTGCTATCACTACTATGGTGATGCAAGCGGTTTTAATATTCACTATTACATGTTGAAATTTACAAAGTATTTATAATTTTAGCTTAATAGTTGTAAAACGAATAGAAGACATTTATAAAGAAAGAGTGAATATCTGGAAAAACCTTACAGCAAGAACTAAAAGATAGTGGGAGCTCCTTTCCATGACAAAGCAGCATCAAACAATGTGATATGGCTTGATCCTGCATTCTCAAGCATAAGATCTGGAGAGAGTCATATCTAGTGTGTCAAGACTAATTGCAAAATGGGCTTCATCTAAGAGACTATCAGGATATCAAACAATGGACTAACAACAATTCCATTATAAAAATATCTTATGAACAACTAGAAAAGTAAGAAATTTAGAATAAAACGTTCACCAAAAGAGTGGTCTAGCCAAAATATTAGCTTTAACAAAAGCTATGTTGAACATAGCTGACAAGATAATCTTAAAAGGCTAAACAATTGACAGTTTCCAAAACCAATGGGATATCTCTATGAAAAGCCATTGCTCAAACCACCAATTTAAGCACAGTAAAATGTAAATTTAACTACTAATTGTTCAGGTAAATGTTTTCAATATCTTCTGATACTTCCTTCTTTTCATGGGAATTGTTGGTCAAGTCTTTACATCTCATAGCGTATAAGATGTAATGACTTACAATATTATTATAGCAGTTCTCAAAATTTCTTCAGATAAAAAACAGGAGCGTCATCTTTTTCTTTTTTCTTTTAAAAGTGCCACCATAAATGAAGAATACAGATAAAAGTTATAAATTGTGCAAAACTAAATGTGACAAATCCATTGGTCATGGAACTCTCACATGGGAAGAGAGACATGAGAAAGGGATGTGCGCTTAAGGTTCAACAGTTTTTGACAAAATGATAATAGCTAAAATAGGCAAGAAAGTTTTGCATAAGGATCTATAATTAGCTTTGATTATTGTGAAATCTATACATTAGAACAATCAAGGGTTTTGGGATCTATGTAAATTGACTTATCAGATTTCACAATAACAGGTTAGAAAGAAGTTCCTTGTTTACCTGAGTAAACCAAACTAATTCCAATTATACCTTAAACATTTCTAATCAAAAAGTTTAAGAGGATAAAATTGGGACGTACCTCAGAACTTTTGATTTGAGCTTCCTTGATGAAGTGAAGGGCTAAGTGTTGTTTTTCCAGATGCCTCTCACCCAAAAGTTTAAGAGGATAAAATTAGGACGTACCTCAGAACTTTTGATTTGAACTTCCTTGATGAAGTGAATGGCTAAGTGTTGTTTCTCCAGATGCCTCTCGCCCATAAAGTTTATAGATTCAACCTTGTAAAGTGCAGAGGAAACCTTTTACCAAAGCTGTAATAACTCTAGACTAACCTAAAATTAAGATTAAACCAATAAACAATGGATCATTAGAAAAATATAAAACTCTTTAGATATACTGATAGGCTATAATTCCAAATTTTCATCAAGAAACACTTATCAGTTGAGTACTCATAAGCATATCAAGTGTCAACAATGAAAACCCAAGCTATACATCATCAACATTATCCATGCAAGTAAAGCAAAGCAAATAACATGGTACATCATGCAAGCAATAAGTAAGACATAAATAATGTTAATTTTTTCCCCACATCCCACATTACATAGCTCCAAAGGAATTTCTAAACCTTGAGCATGATAGTAAGTACCTAGAAAGAGGACCATATATTATAGGCCAGAAACTTGAACATTAAATTAATAATCTACAGAAAGTACCAAAAATTAAAAACCTAGAGGAAGTATCCAAAGCCTTGAAAATGAAAGTAAAAAGTACCTAAATCTAGAAGTCAATAGTGTTCATTTAGTAGATTTAGCCTAATTAATAACCGGGAAGAATCAAGGTTTTTAAGTGTAAAATGAGATTAAAAAGTGTAGCCTTCACACACAAAACTGCATATACCTTATTTGGTTTAAGGCGGTGTCGAGTCTAAAGATAAACCTACGCAAGTCAGAATTGGTTTCGGTTGGGTTAGTCCATAATATTGACCTTTTGCTGGTGGTTCTTGGCTGCAAGTAGGGTTCTCTTCCAATGAAATATCTAGATCTACCTTTGTGTGCTAAATTCAAGGATAAGACTATATGGAATCCAATTCTGGAGAAAATGGAGAGGAGATTGGCGGGTTGGAAACACTTATATTTATCCAAGGGAGGTAGAGTCACCCTAATCAAAAGTACCCTATCTAATTTACCCACTTATTTCCTATCTTTATTTCCTATACCTGCTAGTGTGGCTAACCGAATTGAGAGGCTCTAGTGGAATTTCTTATGGGGCAGTTTTGGAGATATCCTAAAATTCATTTGGTTAAACGGGCTACTATTTGTGCTCCTATTTCTTCGTATGGCTTAGGGATAAGGAAAATAAGACTTTTTAATGAAGCTTTACTTGGGAAGTGGCTATGGCGATTTGGGATTGAGAAAGATGCCCTTTGGAGACAAGTGATAGAGATGAAATATGGATGTGTGTGGGGGGGGGGGGGGGGGGGTTGGTGTACTAGATCTGTGAATGGCCCTTACGGTGTTGGTTTATGGAAAAATATCAATCAAGGATGGCTTTCTTACTCATGCCATATTCTATATGATATTGGTGATGGGTCTAGAGTGAAGTTTTTGGCAAGACCGGTGGTGTGGAGAGACATCTCTTGCTGTTAGATATCTTGACTTGTTCAGATTTTGCAGGAATAAGGATGCTAGTGTGGTGGAGCTTATGAAGTCCTCCAATGGTGTCCTCTTTTGGGATGTGAGATTCTTAAGGGGTGTGCATGCTCAGGATCTAGAGGCTATGCCAGACTTCAAGGAAACCATATATGGTTCTCCTATAAGGGGGCTAGGTGAGGATAAAATGTGTTGGATACCTAGCAAAGAAAAGGGTTTCATGGCTAGTGATTATTATAGAATTTTAGTTTGCAACAATTTCTATGGTTTTCCTTGGGAAAGTATTTGGAAGCAAAAGATTCCCTCTAGAGTCGCTTTCTTTGTTTGGACTATTGCTTTAAGGAAATGCTTGACGATTGATAATTTACAAAAAGGGAAGGTGTGGATTTTGGATTGGTGCTACATGTGTAAGAGAAATGGTGAATCGATTGACCACTATTCCTTCATTGTCCCTCTATTACAGATCTATGGTCTATGGTTTTGGGTCTATTTAAAGTAACTTGGGTTATGCCACACACGGTTTTGGGGCTGTTAGGGTGTTGGCAAGGCAGCTTTGGTCGTCATCGAAATGGTTATATTTGGTCCATCATTCCTCATTGCTTAATGTGGTGTCTTTGAAGGGAGAGAAATAGTAGATGTTTCGAAGATATTGAGAGATCTATTCCAGACCTCAAGCTTCTCTTTTTTAGAACTTTAATGAATTGGTTGTTTGCTTTGCAAAACCAATCATTCCCTTCTTTTATTGACTTCCTAGACTCTTGCAATTTTTGTATTTGATTTCTTAACCCTTGTTCACTCATTGTGTACTAGGGTGTTCCTTTTTTTTTTCTTTTTTCTTTTTTATTATTTTTTTTAATCAATATATCTTATTACTTTAAAAAAAAAAAAAAAAAAAAAACAAAAAACAAAACAAAACTACATATATCTTCTCTGGTGTTCACTAAGTAAAAAAATTGAAGTTTGTTTTTTTTTAGGATTACAATAACTATGGATTTAATAGTCAAGGGTTTGGAAATTTTTGAAGAAATTATGCATATTCTCACCACCAAACATGTGGCAAGTAGGAAATTTTTGCTTTGTCAAATATTCAACTTTGGTAATCCTCCAAACCTCAAACCTATAGCAAGTTTTCATGAGCTAGTAAATATCACAGGTGCATGTCATGAGCTAAAAAACCATTGCAATGACAACATAGATTCTCTACCAAAATCAAGAAGTTTTAAGAGAGCCATGTATGACCTACAAGAAAGACCGATTCAATCAAGTGCGCATAGGTGAGACACTAAGAGGTTGTTTGGATGGGATGAGTTTTGAGTGATATCACTCAATTTTCTATTTTCATCATCCAAATTATGTGGGTCCCATGGAGGAGTAGTTGTTTGGATGAATTTCCAGTCATTGTTTTCATGACTTAGTCACTCAAAAATCCGGATCACAGTCATGAAAAATGAAAACAGGTGAAACCTATTTTCATAACTCAAAATCTGATTTTTAGTGGCATGTTCGTAAATAGGAGGAGATTGTGGGGCCCATGACTTGTGTGTTGTCAAGTCAAACCCACTCACCAACAACATTTTGTCCTTTTTCTTTGTTGTTCTTCTTCTTTCCTTTTCTTTCTTTCTTCAGACCCATTCCAAGGCTTTTTTTTCCCCTCATCTTCTTCTTTATTTTTCTTTCTTCTTTAGACCCACTCCAACGTTTTTTTTTTCTTCTTCTTCTTTCTTTTTCTTTCTTTCCTTCTTCTTCAAACCCACTTCAACATTTTTTTTTTCTTCTTCAGACCCACTCCACCATTTTCATACATGCATAAATTTATACCCAGAAACAAAAACCCACACCTCATTTTCGTGATTTTGGTTTTTGATCTAAGGATTCTTGGGTTTGATTTTGGGTTTTTTGTGTTTGTGGGTTTTTTGGTGGAGGTTGTGGTTGTGATGAGGGCCGTTGAAGGAAAGTGAAATTGAAAAAGGAAAGAAGATTAAAACATAGAAGAGAACCTTGGATGATCTGCACATGCAATGATGTGGGAGGTGAGGGTAGATTCTTACCTTTGGATGAATGGGTATTGTTAGATGCGTTAAATGGGTTTTTTTGATGGGATACCACTGTGTAGTATAGAAGAAGGGGATGCGGGTAGTTGTTAGTGAACTACTGTGTAGTGTTAGTGGGTGGGGTCCACTTTTTGGCAAAAAGTTGGGTTAAAAAGGTGAGATATGTGATTGGGTATTGAAACCAAACGAGTTTTATTTTGAGTGAGTGAAAAAATAGAGTTTGAGTGATGATTAATGGGTGATGAAAACTGAGTGATGAGTGATGAGTGACCAGTTTTTTTAACCAAACAAACTCTAAGCTTAATGGCTAATTCAATGTCTTTCTTTGTTGCTTTCACATCATCATGGAATTTTATTTATTTATTTATTTTTTTTTATTTTTTTATTTTTTTACATTCAAACTTTGAAATCTCACCTAGAAAAGAAATTTTAAGCTAAAGGAATCCATTTTCCTTAGAAGTATCTTCCACGAAAACCTGACAAAACTTCAGAAACAAGAGGCATCAATTATAGTCAAAAAATTGTGTGAATCTTAGCAAACAATGGAGGCCAAATTTACAAGCAACTTATACACAATACTCAACAATATCTCCTTGGCATTGTCATCTAGATTTAGAACCATCTTCATTCTTCAGTCCTCTTTGGGTATTAAGGCCACTCAGTAGATATGACAACTTTGGGTGTTTAAAATACCAAATTTTCAAAACAAATTGACATTCGGAACCAACAATTGATGACTAAAGCAAACTTCTAGGTAGTATTCCACTTCCATAAAATTAAAATTTTCACATTGTTGGGTTACCAAATATTCTAATGCTATTAGTTATTTTACATCACATGAAAAAAATTTCAAACTTCAAATTTTTTTTTTTTTTAATTAAATGATAAAGCACAACAAAGAATTTCATTTGAATAACTCCAATAACCAAGAAGCAGAGACAAACAATTAATAACACACACATGACTCAAGTTACTAAAACATTTTACAAATTAGATAATACATGAATTACAATTGAAATCATAAATATAAACACACATCACTCCATTAATCATTACAAACACTAAATGCACACCACAATATTATTAAAATTATTTACAATACAAGAGAAGGCTGAGACTTTCTGTTCTGCATGTTATGGCTGAATTGATAAGCTGCAATGTTTTGAAGCATGGAATCATTAGATGAGTATAAATTGAAAAAAATCCATTGGTACTAAGAAATGTAAATCCAATGCAATCATTCACTAGATTGAACACTAAAAATTAAAAATTAAAAAAATATCTTACCAATGGCAATTTTAAGCACAAGGAACATCCTTTTTTGAGAGAACAATCTCCCAAGAACATCTGTCAATTTAGAAACAAGAAGAATCAAATATATTTAAAATAATGCCAATTTCACAAAAATATAGATTTCATACATCCTTGATAATATGACTTTATATTTTTGCATTGCATCTACTCCTAGTCAGAAAATACAAGCCAAACAAGCTCATTAACACCGTGTTCAGTTCACTTTTAGAGAGAGGAAATGAAAAGATTACAAGATTTTAAAATTTTCTCCCATCAAAGACAAGAATAGAGTTCATAATTTGTCTACTCTTTTATTCTCCATAGACTCAATCTTTAAAACCAAAAAACAATTATCTTTTTCATTCCATAACATACTTTTTTTTTTTCCAATTTATTTCTATCTTAAATGATTATTGCCCTCTTGTTATTAAAAAAAAAAAAAAAAAGAAACAAAAAATCCATCTGGTTAGTTTTTTTTTTTTTTTTTTTTTTTTTCTCTTATTGTGAATTAATTCAATAAATACAACCAAAAAAGAGAGAGACAAGAATAGAGTTCATAATTTGTCTACTCTTTTATTCTCCATAGACTCAAATCTTTATAACAAAAAATGGACAAATTATCTTTTACATTTCATAACTTTTTTTTTTTTTTCAATTTATTTCTATCTTAAATTATGAACCAAAGAAAAGTAGAAAAAAAAAATCATATTATTGCTATAATATGTTTTATTTTTAAAAAAGAAAAAGAAAAGTAGAAACGATTTCTGGGTTAGTTGTTGTTTATTGTGATTTAATTGCACAAACAATCACACTTTTAGGTTAGAAGTAAGATAGAAAAATAGAGCATACGTAGAAGAGGAAGAAGATTTTAGCCCTTACCTACTCAGTGCTTATCTAAACTGAATTTGACCATCTTGCCCCAATCTTTGCTGACCTCTCGCTCATAATCTCTCCTCAATTCAAGACAACCATCAATCTTCAGTTCTCTTAGAGCAGTGAGGCGATCCATCCCTTCTGGCAGAGACGATAATTTTCGGCAATACCAAATCTGAAGCTTGCGAAGAGAACTGAGATCGAGAAGCCACTCTGGCAATACCCCCAAATTCTCACAATTATAGATCTCTAAAAATTGTAGAGTGTTGGCAGATCCTTTAAGCCCTTGGGGAAAACTTGCTAATTGTGGCAATTTCCAAATACGGAGTGTTTGAAGCCTTGTTGGGTAGTCATCCCCTCCCATTAAATTAAGATTTACACATCCTCCAATTTCCAGAGATTCCAACGCGGTTAGGTGTTTCATACCTTGTGGCAAAGATATCAGGCTTCCACATCCATTGAAGCGCAAGAAGCGAAGGGCGGTGAGACGTTGGATTCCTTCATTAAAACACTCTAGTCTAGGACATTCGTAAAAGTACAAATGTCGAAGAGAAGGCATGCACTCGATTCCGTTGGCGGGTAAACGTGTTTGTTTTGTGGTTATCTCAAAATGTCTGAGGCTAACCATCTTTCTTATATTCCTTGGCAACTCTTCAAACTGTACACACTCAAATAATATCAAAGTTTCCAAATTTTGTAAATCACAAATAGAGTCAGGCAATTTCTTTATTATCTTATTTCCACTTAAGTTGAGATATCTCAAATGCTTCAAAGTACTAATTGAGCTTGACAACGTTCCCAACGTTGAATATCCCCACGTTGAATGTCTTAAATTTAGCAATCGTAGGCGCTTAAACCTTGAGATGCATGTTTCCACCAAAGATTCATTAATATTAATATTAATAGAATCAATTCGGCCCCAATCTTTAAATGAGAAATTAATAGTCCGCATGTTTTCACTCAACTTGTGTAAAAAAGTTACTGTTGCATCACCCCACTTATGGTCCAAAATTGAAACATGTCTAGCCTTTTCAAAGTTGTTGCTATTATTAGGGTCTTCAATTAAGCAATAATCATTTTGTGCAACATATAACGAAAGATCATGTAACAAATCATGCATTTTAAATGACCAAAAAGTATTTCCTTCATCTTCAGCTTCTTGAAAAAAGGATCTTGATAACAACTCTTTTAAATATTGTTCTCCAATATCTTCCAACTCTACAGTACTTTTGTTGGATTTTTTGAGGAGTCCATTTGCCATCCAACACTGAATTAAGTCCATATTTTTATATCTAATATCCTTTGGATACAATGAACAATAAGCAAAACATTGTTTCAAGTACGATGGCAATTTATTGTAACTCAGTCTTAATGCTGGTAAAATGTCGTCTTCCTTTTGCTCTAGTTTCCATATCTCATTATCCCTTATAGAGATCCAATCACGCTCCTCGGTTTTAGAATAAAGTAAGCTCCCTAAAGTCTTCACAGCCAAAGGAACGCCTTTGCATTTTTCCATTACTTGTTTTCCTATATCTACTAGTTTTGGATACTGTTCATGCTCTCCTTCATTGAATGCGCATCTTATGAACAAGGACAAACAATCCTTCTTTGGAAGACCTTTTAGGCCATGGATTGGTCCAGGGGCCATGTTTGAGGCAACTTTTTGACTACGTGTAGTGACGAGAATTTTACTTCCTTGTCTTCCAATTAACAAATTCTTTAGGCCAATCCATTGGTTACGATCCTCATTCCAGACATCATCCAAAACGATAAAAAATCTTCTTCCCTTTAAAGTACTTCTTAAACTATCTTGCACTAAATCCATAGTCATATTCGTACTACTTCCACCACCTGCAGACTTTAGGATTTCTTTTGCTAATTTGAAAACGCTGAAGTCTTCTGAAACACATACCCATATTCTGGAGTCAAAATTTTTAACTATCCTTTCATCATTATACACCAACTGAGCAAGTGTGGTCTTGCCCATACCTCCGATTCCCACTATAAAAATCACAGAAACATTACTATTGTTCCCTGGGTGCATCAAAAGATCTATTATGTTTTGCTTGTCATCAACCCTCCCAATAACATCAGAATCAGGAACAAAGGAGTGGGTCATCTCCCTCTCCCTGTGCACAATATTTTGATCTTCAGATCTCTCCTCAAGATGAAATAGAGCTCTATTCTTTGCTAGCTCTTCCAAACTCTCTCTTATCCCCTTGATTTTATGACTCATTTTATAATTGAAGCCAAGCGGGTTAAAAGAAGAATTAGAAATAGAGCCAAGTACCTGATCGCTAGTGTCTCCATATGTTTTCACCACTTGCCTGCGTAGAGCTTCACACTCGAACTCATCCAGCACGTCCGCCGCATCATGAAAGACATCTTTGAGTTGCCCCAACCAAACAGTCAGGCCTCGGTTTTTCACTTGCTTCTCCTCGGCATCGAGCAACACAGCTTGGATGATGGACATGGTGAGCTCAAGTTTTTTCAGATCTTCGGAAATGCCCCCTGCCGAGCAAATCTCTTGGTAAGCAAGGGACCCTATCTTGTCAATGACGTTTGATGCAATGGAATAGACCAACTCCGTCATGTTCTTTGAGGTGGAGGAAGAGAGGAGTTACGGTTGCTTGTATAAAACAGAGAAATAGAAAATTTTCACCACCGATGCACAATATTATGATTCACTTTTGCTTGCACCAGTGAGCACATGCAGTGATGCACAATATTTTATGACTTTCTTTTTCTTCTTTACACTTGAGTGGAGAGCGGAGGTTTCTTGGAAATTTCTTACATCAAAAGCCAAACCACTCTGTTACCCAAAGTATCCAAATTTCCTAAAAAATGACTACTTGAAAGCTTTATCTTATGTTAAGTTTTTCAAAAAGTGTGGACCCTTTGCTTGTTTACTTGGAAAAATGTAGCCCAAATGGACTTCAAATACGGATTAAATTCAACTGTGGTTTTTGTTTTTTTCCATGACTTGTGATTTTCCTTCAATTTTTTAGTTTAGATTTAATTTGTTTGCCTACAACTTATTTGACAAATTTTTTAACTATTTACTTTCATGTATAGTTTTTTATTTTTTTTACTTTTTCAAAAATTCAAATATACTATAGCAGTTTAGTATACTTTCAGCAAAAAGTTGTATAAACTGTATCAAATGTAGGATATAATTTGGTTCCTATAATTAAAAAAGGATATAATTTGGTGAATTTGTTTTATTCCCTAATGTAATATTTTTTTCGTTCATTTAATTCAAAATATATGCCTCAGTCTAATAAAATTAGTAGTGATATTATTATTCTTGTGAAGACCAGGAACAGAGGCCAATAATTAGAAGATAAGGAAATGAAAATAGAAATGAAAGTACACGTTTGCTTCTTCTTCTTCTTCTTCTTCTGCATTTTTTTAAAAAAAAATTTAATATGATAGAATTTACACCTCGCTCCATATGATATATAATTGCTCTCTCATGTTTCTTTACACTTTCTATGATACAAGTCGGTGCTTTCAAAATGGAGCCTCATTCTTGCTCATTGACGTGGTGTTTAGTGGTGCGTATGCTAGACCTCCTTTGCTGAGTTATGCAATACTGATTTTAATTTTTAGGGCCTATTTGTTTTACCATCTCAAACTCACATTTTTACATTCTAGACAATATTACACACATTTTTATGAGATGGATTCAAGTTATACCTGGTGTAACTCTTTAGAGTTACACCTTTTTTAAACCGTTAGATTTAAGCAAATCCAACGGTTAAAGAAAAATCCATATTATCACAAATATTCTTAACAGGATTTTATTAATTGCTCTCATTTATTAGGACATTCTGGCATTTTACCCCTTTTTATGTTTTTAATTGGCAAAATGCCCCTATTTCGAAACTATATAGGGATATGCCCCTGTTTCAATACTCGATTACCCTAAAATCGAGTTTTAATGAAATACTCGATTTGTAGGAAATCGAGTTATGCCCGATCAAACTTAAAAAAAAAAAAAAAAAAAAAAAAAAATTGCATGTAACTCGAGCTTAGGGAAATCGAGTTCCATGCAAAAAAATTTTACAAGTGTGATTGCCCAATATTCAGGGAGACCTATAGCGGCGTTTTTAAGCCCTATAGTGACGTTTTTAAGCCCTATAGTGGCGTTTTTCTGGAAAATTTTTTTATACCAGGTTTCAGTGGCCCTATAGCGGCGTTTTTTAATCCCTATAGTGGCGTTTTTCTGGAAAATTTTTTTATACCAGGTTTCAGTGGACCTATAGCGGCGTTTTTTATCCTTATAGTGGCGTTTTTAAGCCCTAGAGTGACGTTTTGGAACTCGATTTCCATTTACTCGAGTTTGATGATTTTTTTTTTTTTTTTAAAGTTTAATCGGGCATAACTCGATTTTAAACCAATCGAGTACTTTAAGTAACTCGATTTTAGGGTCATCGAGTATCAAAACAGGGGCACGCACCTATATAATTTCGAAACAGGGGCATTTTGCCAATTAAAAACATAAAAGGGGGTAAAATGCCAGAATGTCCCATTTATTACATTCTAAACCTATTTCTAAACCCAAAAATGTTTGACGTCAACTCTCTCTCTCTCTACGTTTCTCTCTCTTCGTTTCTCTCTCTCTCTCCTCCACCATTGCTCCACCTCAACAGGTTGCCGGCAGGGAAAAAAAAAAGAAGAAGCCGAACATACAATAGAGGTTTGTGAGTGCTCTGTTTCTATTTTTCTTTTCTTTTCTTTTTTTCTTTTTCTTTTTTGGTTTGTGAGTTCTCTGTTTTTGTTTCTTTTCTGGTCTAACTCTCTCTCTCTCTCTACGTTTCTTTTCTGTATCATGCTTGGTACATTGTTTGTGTTAATAGCTTGACAGACCAAATGAATTAAAGAGAATTGAAGCTGCTAGTGGAAAGGTAGGGCTCAAAATATGGAAAGTAAGGGATTTGCAAAGGGTAAGGCTACTTCATTGTGTAGCCTACTGTCACTGTTTTAAAAAAAAGGGCTTCATTGTAGGAAACTATTGAAGAACAAAGCATATCAGATTTTTGTGAAGATTTGTAAAGCTACTATTCTGGATTTGTAGTGTATGTAAACGATGCAATTTATTTTGTTTAGCTACTGTCACTATTTTAAAAAAAAGGGGCTTCATTTTTGTGCTTGAAGCTTGCATAAACTTTGCATAAGTTACAAAGTTTTCATGTTTACATTTGATTTCACATTTTGGTAGTGAATTTTCTTTAAGTGAATATATTCTTTCTCATTTTTCATTTTCTCTGTATGTAAATTCCTAAATAGCAGTTATAAATACAATATTTGTTACAAATTTTGTTGAGAGAGATTGCGTGGAGGTCTGGGATGAGAGTGATTTCCATGTGCAGTGGTCCTTCCAAGAGTCTTCTCAAATAGGTTTCATCATGGGTGGTGAATTTGAGAAACAAGAGGGTTGCAATGTCATTTCAGTTTTTCTTGAAGACCTTTGATGATTTAATCAGCTCAAAATTTCTGTGGAAGAAGAGGGTCATTATGTTGATGAGGCAAGCTTGTGGCATAGGAGAATTGGGTCAAGGATGGGATTTGAAGAAAGGACAGCCCCCATGACTGCAACAATGTTCGGAAGAAAGGCTTGAAGTTGAAATTAGTCATGTCAATGTTAACAAGGCTTGTGGTTTGAATGGGCCATGACACTTAATTGTGTTACTGCTTGGGCATTTGCTATTTCAACTGAGGTTATTAAACTCTTGGTTGATGCTTCAGTAGTTCATTTTGTCACGTTGCAACTATGAACTATTTTCATTTTATTCTGGCTATTTCTTTGCTTTTGTAGTAATTGTATTTAAGTAATATTGTGTAATAGTGCATCTATACATTTGGAGTGGATGTTATATTCTACAGCCATGCATTTTGGGTATGATTTGTTACATAAGTGTGAAAAATGGGAACCTCTATTTCATTTTTAGTTATAAGTTTGTGCTGAAAAATAAGTAAATAAAAGGCTACTCTTTCAATATTATACCCAATACAACTTCAATCAGAGTAACTTTTTAGCCTGAGAGAATTTTCCTAAACATCATAGCAATGTAAAGATATTAACAAAAAAAAAAATATTATGTAAAAGTTAAAAACAAAATGTATAGATAATTTAGAGAAAGAATGTTGATGGCGGATTGGAGACGAGAAGTGCATTCATTTGGCGAGATAGGTGGCTCCATACCCCTACCACATTCCAAATTTGCTAACCATAACCTCCTAATTTACAAGATGCCCAGTGAACTCTCTAACTGACATGGAAAAAAGATGATGTAAAACTGAACCGATCAACAATTTATTCTCAAGAGAAGTCATAGATGCAATTTTGGCTATTCCTCTTCTAATACGAGATAAAATAATTTGGAGTTTCACACCACAGTTAATAGTGCCTATCGTGTGGCTAGCGAGGCTAAATTTCCAACAATTGAGGAGACTTCCATGGGCAACAATAAGAAACAGTTTTCGTCAGCACTGTGGAAGACCAAAATTCCAAATCCCATTAAAGTCCTCACATGGAGGGCATGTCATAATGAAATTCCTACTTATGAAAATCTTGGTAGGTGAGGAGTTCCAGTGGAACCATGGTGTCCCTTATGCAAGCTTCAAGTACAAAGATGATTTTGTTGATGCTGTAAACTTAAGCCCAGTAGGCACAATATGTAACAAAGCAGAACTTCTTTCACTTGAGAGTTCAATAACATGGCTAAACAAAATAAATTGCATCGTTTACGTACACTACAAATCCAAAACAGTAGCTTTACAAATCTTCACAAAAATCTGATATGCTTTGTTCTTTAATAGTTTCCTACAATGAAGCCCTTTTTAAAAAAAAGTGACAGTAGGCTACACAATGAAGTAGCCTTCCCCTTTGAAAATCCCTTACTTTCCATGGTTTGAGCCCTACCTTTCCACCAGCGGCTTCAATTCTCTTTTGTTAGTACATTTTAAATTAAATATGTTGAAACTCAAAAAAACTGAAGAATAATAAAGAGATGAGTTAGAATAAAATTTGTTAAAGAAAGAGTTACTTGTATGGAAGTTAGATTAAATAAATTAAGAGAAGTTTTTTTTTTTTTTTTTAAATTAATAAATAACATGTAAGTTATGTGAAGGGTTGGAAGACTATATATACAGCTATGCTATGGACTAGGTTCATATCAAGAGTGAATGAAGAAAATAGTTAAAAGCAAAGAGTGTTGTGTGAGAGAGTGAATTCAATAATATTCCTAAATAATTGAGAAATTTCGGGCCAAAGAAAGGTGTTCTTTTGGTGGAGCTTTGGGCTTGAACACTTTGTGCAGAAGCTGTTCTAGCCATACAACATTTGTTGGGTTGTTGTATCCTGGGGGAGACAAATAAGAGAAGGTCTGCACCGGTTACGAAGTTTAGCCAACCAAGGGCTTGAATCTCCTTAAAGAGAGCGAGTGCCGCGCCTCAGTCCAAATAGTATTGTGTAATTTCTCTCTTTAAATAAATAATATTCAGCATACTATTCAATTTCTCTTAGTGTTATTTCCATTATTATTGTGTTTGCACCAACAATTTTAAGGAGATTCAATCATATGGAATCGACACCAGAGAAACCAAATGAGCTTGTTGGAGATCTTAACAAGCCCTTTCGCTTTAAGGGATCCCACTTCAAGAGGTGGAAAGGAAAGGTCCTCTTCTACTTGAGCCTTCTCAAAGTCTCCTACATCCTCATTGACTAGAATCCATCAAAAGTTCCTACCAATGAGATGAGTGATGAAGAATATATTCTTCATCAAGAAAAAATAGATAAGTATACAAAAGATGAGTATAATTGTCGCACTTATCTATTGAATTGTCTTGCCAATCATTTCTATAATTATTATGATACAACTTACAATTCTGCTAAGAAAATTTGGAAAGCTTTACAAAGCAAGTATGATACCAAGGAGGTAGGTGCAAAGAAGTATGCTACTAGTAAATTTTTCTGTTACCAAATGGTGGATGGAAAATCGGTGGTGGATCAAGCACAAGACTTCCAAATGATCATTGCAGAATTGAGATCCGAAGGCATAAAGATTGGAGACAATTTGGTAGTAGCTGGCATAATCGACAAACTACCACAATCCTGGAGGGAGTTCCAAAAGACTTTGCAGCACAAACAAAAGGAGACATCCTTGGAGACTTTGATCACACGTATCTGTGTGGAGGAGGAGGCTAGAGAACAAGATGCACTCATGACACAAGAAAGCAATGGTAATTCCACCACAAAGGTAAACCTTATTTCAGCCAATAATAATATGCCCAAAAATCATTTTCCTAGAAATAGTCAATTGAAGCCTAAAAAGAGAGCCTTTAAAAATAATAATAGACCTCAAGGAAGGGGAAACCCGAATAAAAATTACAATAAGAACCAAGGACCCCCTTCACAAGATCAATTTAATAGATCCTGTTTCGTCTGTGGCAAGAGTGGGCATATTGCTCGATTTTGTAAATTTCGGAAACGTGAATCTGTCCCGCAGGCTAACGTAACCGAAGAGCCTTTAGTGGCTATGATTTCAAACATCAAATGGTGCAATATGTTGAAGGGTGGTGGGTAGATTCTGGTGCTAATAGGCACGTCTGCTATGACAAAAATTGGTTCAAGTTGTACACTCTTTTTGAAGAAGAAAAAACTGTTATGCTTGGTAACTCTAGCAAAACCAAGGTTCTTGGGAATGGTGAGGTTAAATTAAAATTGACTTCTGGATGCGTGCTAACATTGAAAGATGTTCTTTACACTCCATTCATGAGGAAGAATTTGATGTCAAGTTTTTTGCTTAACAAGGCTGGCCTCAAGCAAACTATGGAGTATGATAATTATGTAATCACTAAAAAGGGATTATTTGTGGGCAAGGGTTATGCTTGTGATGGAATGTTTAAATTGAATGTTGAGAATAATAAAGCATCTACCAGTTCAGTTTATATGCTTTTTTCTATTAATTTTTGGCATGCTCGTTTGTGTCATATAAATAGTAGATATGTGGGAATCATGAGTAGTTTAGGATTAATTCCAAGACTGTCAAAAAATTTTGAAAAATGTGAAACTTGTAGTCAAGCTAAGATTACAAAAAGGCCTCATAAAAGTGTTGTAAGAAATACCAAATTGCTTGAGTTAATTCACTCTGATTTATGTGAATTTGAGAGAATTTTAACTCGTGGAGGAAATAGATATATTATCACTTTTATTGATGATTTCTCAAAATATACAACTATTTATTTGTTGAAAAATAAAAGTGATGCTTTTGAAAAATTTCAAGATTTTTTAAAAGAAGTTGAAAATCAATTCGGTAGAAAAATAAAAAGAATAAGAGGTGATAGAGGCCGTGAGTATGAATCAAGTGCATTCAACTCATTTGTTTAGTCTTTGGGAATTATTCATGAAACTACTGCACCATATTCACTTGCTTCTAATGGTGTGGCTGAAAGAAAAAATAGAACTTTAATTGAGTTAACAAATGCCATGTTAATTGAATC